>PVLC010008418.1:0-23843 GCA_004027655.1 Graphiurus murinus | reverse complement strand
CTGCTCCCTAGACACACCACACGCATTCCCACCTCAGGGCATTTGACTTTTCGTCTGCCTGGAGTGCTCTTCCCCAGATACCACTCGACTGGCTCCTTCCCTCATTCAAGACTTGGCTCCAAACTGAGCGTGGCGGCACACGCTTGTAATCCCAGTACTTGGGAGGCTGAGGCAGGAGGATCGCAGGTTCACAGCCAGCCTCAGCTACTTAGTGAGGCCCTCGCAACTGAGTGAGACCCCGTTTCAAAATGAAGAATAAAAAATCAAGCTGGCGGTGGAGCTTGGAGGTAGAATGCCACTGGGTTCAATCCCCAGCACCACACACACACACACACACACACACACACACACACACACACACACAGAATGAACACACGCTGACCCTCTCCTAGAGCAGGGAAGCGGGCAACCAACTAATAATAAAGAAAAGATCATTTCAGATTCAGAAACTGGGTCATGTAACAAAGAGTAGCTGAACTCTGTGGGTTTCTTTAAGTACAGTGAACAGGGAGGCCACCCCACCCCAGAGGTGACAGGAGCCAGGTCTAATGTGTGTGTGTGGGGTGCGGGGGGACTGAGAATTGAATCTAGGAGTTTCTACCTCTGAGCTACATCCCCAGCCCTTTTTATTTGAGACAGGGTCTTGCTAAATTGCCCAGTCTGGCCTCAAAACGGCAATCCTTCTGTCAAAACATGCCCGGCATGTTTTTACTCTTTAGGATCAGACAACAGTGCTGTGGGTTTCCCGGCCCCAGTCTGCTCAACTCCTCAGCTCTTCCATTGTAACAGAAGCAGCCATAGAGAATGCATAAGCAAATGAGCCCACTAAATTAAGAAGTTATTTGTGGACACTGAAATTGGAGGTTTACATAAGTTTCATGCTACACAAAATATTGTTTTTCTTTTGATTTTTTTTTTTACCCCAACCATTTAAACACATATAAGCTATTCTTAGACTGGTGGGCTGTACAAAAACAGGTGGCGGGCCAGATTTGGTTGGGAGTGGGGGTAGGGCAGCTTGTCAACCTTTTTTTTTTTTGCGGTACTAGGGATTGAACTCAGGGGCATTCTACCTCCGAGCTACACCCCCAGCCCTATTTTTTTTTATTCTTTATTTCAAAACCGGGTCTCAGTAAGTTGCAGAGTGCCTCACTAGGTAGCTGAGGCTGGCCGCGAACCCGGATCCTCCGGTCTCAGCCTCCCAAATGCTGGGATTACAAGTGTGCGCCACCACGCCCGGCTGCTTGTCAACCTTTTTTTCCAGAACATCTGCTCCACAAGGTCAGGGATTTCTGACTGTCTTGGTCACTACTGTGCCCCCACCCCCATCCCTATAATGTTCCTGGCATGGAGGAGATGCTCAGTCAAAAGTGAACAAATTGAACAGAGAAGGACTTCAATGCATTTATTAACTCTTTCAACAGATATCCATCAAGGCGTGCCATGCATTGGGCCCTGGGAGACAGCAGGGCACAGAATCTGATCTTGCAGCGGCAATGAGTTGATGAGAACTCCTTCTGTCCCTCCGGAGCTGCCCGATGCCATGCCAAGAGGGCTACCAGTGTGGCCAGGCTTTGTGCTCCATGGCAGGGAGAGGCAGGTACCTCCTGGCTGGGGAGACCTTCTGGACTGGGGTGCGCTGTGAGCAGTTTGGCCTCTGTGAGGCTCCTGCCCATGCTGCGTGCTGCTCCCTTCCTCCTGTGAGCCCACGCAGAGATGTGAGACCCTTGAGGGCATCTTCAGGTGCCCTTCGCTGTCTCCAGCGCTTGCCAGACCAATGGGTGCTTGCACATATCACCCTTGATGGGAGCACTGTGGGGTCCAGGCATCAGTGTGGGAAGAGTCCTGTGGCTCCTCCAGCTTACTGCCTTTCCTGTGGTCTGCGGGGTGGCCGGCTGGGCTGCCAGAGCCCCCTGGGTACCTGTGTGGATACCAGAGATCTTCCCCCTTCCAAGGCACCTGCACCTCCCATCTGGCCCATTCCTGAGGGCCAGATCCCATGACTTCTTCAGCACAGAGGCTTCCAGCAGAAACTTCTGCAGCCAACGTGCATCCTTCCCGTACCTCATGGAGGTTGAGCTCAGTAGCCCAGGACTGAAGACTGGTGTGATTCTGGACTGAGGGCAGCAAGTCCAGGTGAGATGGCAGGAGGATAACTCTCCAACTGTCAGCTCTATCTAGAGCAACCCCTCATCTTAACACTTACCCATCATAGTCCACCCTGCAGTCAGCCACTCACCCGCTCGCCACTTCCTCCACCCATCCTCCACACAACCACCCTTTATTCCTTCCTACTGACTTCCCTTCCATTCATTGATCCATTCATCCCTCCACCTATTTCCCCAAGTCAACCCATCCCTTCATCGAAACTCCTCATGCCTTACATCATCTCTCCAACAATATTTGATGCCTACATCAATCCATCTGTCCACCCATTCCTCCATATAGTTATCCATTGCTTCTTTCATCCCTTCACTCATTCTTCCATTCACTTATCCATCCATCCATCCATATTTCCATCCATCCATATTTTCATCCATCCATCCAACCATCCATCTATTCATGTTTCTATTCGCCCATCCTTCCATCCATGTAAAATTCATCCATCCATCCATTTATGTTTCCATCCACCTATCCATGTTTCTATCCATATATCCATTCATCCATCCTTCCACTTAAAATCCATCTATGTATTCATTCATATATCCATCCACCCATTCATATTTCTATCCATATATCCATTCGTCCATGTTTTCATCCATCCTTCCATCCATTTAAAATTTATCCATCCATCCCTCTTCCATACATTCAAAAAAACTTTACTGAGCATCTATTTTATGTCAGGCTCTGTTCTGGACTCTCCCAGCAGAGAGCAAGGCAGGCAGGTCTCCCCCTCTATGTGCCCCCAGGGTTCACAGTATAATAGTGGGATACAGACAGTAAAAAATAAAAACATAATATTTCACACGGTGATAAATCTTAGAAAAATATAACTAGGAAGTAGAATGGGAATATCTTGTGTAGGGGGTGGGGATTATTATTTTATTTTATTTTTATTGCAATACTAGGGATTGAACCCAGGGGTATTCTACCTCCAAGCTATTTCTACCCCCAGCCCTATTTTTATTCTTTTTTTTTTTTTTAAATTTTCGGCGAAACTGGAGATTGAACCCAGAGGCATTCTACCTCCAAGCTACGCCCCCAGTCCTATTTTTTATTCTTTATTTTGAAACAGGGTCTCACTAAGTTGCAGAGGGCTTCAGTAAGTAGCTGAGGCTGGCCATCAACCTGCGATCCTTCTGTCTCAGCCTCCCAAGTACTGGAATTACAAGCATATGCCACCACACCCAGCTATTCTTTATTTTGAAAGAGGGTCTCTCTAAGTTGTGGAGGACCTCACTAAAGAGCTGAGGCTGGCTATGAACCTGTGATTCTCCTGTCTCAGCCTCCCAAGTACTGATATTAAAAGCCTACACCTTGTACCCAGCTTGGGGATTATCATTTTAAACAGGGTAGCAGCAAAGGCCTCACTGAGGAGGCGACTGTGGAGCAGAGAACTGTGGGAGGGAAGGAAGAACCTTACATTGTGTGAGGAAAGAGCAGTCCAGGCAAAAGGGATGGCAGGTACAAAGTCCAAGTGTAGAAATGCCTTTGGTCTTATTGAGAAAGAACAGGGCAGGGGGCCAGGGAGCAGGAGTGGAATGAGTGGGAGAGTGGGAGTCGATGGGGCAGATCCTGGAAGGCTTTGTGAGTCACTGCCTGGACTTAGGTGTGGTTTCAGGGAGGGCTGGATCTGACGTGGGCATTAGCAAGTGTCCTCTGGTTTCATGCGGGGGGCAGACTGTTGGGGACTGGGGAGCAGGTAGACTGGAGAGGAGGCTGATGGAATATTTCAGGCAGGAAATGGCTGTGGTTGGAATCTGGGAGAGGGTAGTAGAGGGGAGAGAAATGGTCAGCTTCTAGAAAACTTTGAAAGGCTCAGGTGTGGCATGAGAGAGAGGGTAGTTTCTGGCGTAACTTGGTTGGGGCCTTGGCAGTTAGAGGGTTAGAGCTGTCCCTGCCAGAGATGGAGGGTGGAGGGACAGGGCTGGTGTAAGACCAGGAGCTCATATTTGGACAGTGGAGTTTGGGGTGCATCTCTGCCCTTCTGCTCCACCCCCAGGAGCTGAGACACAGCAGCGGGATGTAAGAGTTTGGGGAGCAAGTGGGAACTGGAGAGAGAAAGTTGGAAGTCATTAGAATATAGCTAGGTTTTTAAATCCATGAGAAAACTAAAGGAGGGAAAATGAAGAGAGAGGGGCTAGGTTAACCTTAGGATATGTGAGGTCTGAAGCATTTGTTTGACATTCAGATGTGACAAAGATATGGAACCCTACAAGCTATACCTACTGTGGAGGCCACAAAGGGGTGCATGGATGGAGCTGGGGAGTGGAGATGGTGGGGCGATAGCTCTGAGCTCCCCCACCACCTCCACTCCCAGGTGGATGGTGAGGTAGTGAGCCTCCTGGTATGGCTGGGCTCCAAGGCCTGCACGTGGTGGGAGTAGGGCCTGGTGCTGGTGCTGGCACAGGCAGGCACCTGGCTCCAGGTGGAGTTCAATATCCACGATACCCTCTTTTTTTTTTTTGCGGTACTGGAGATTGAACTCAGGGGCATTCTACCTTCGAGCTACCTCCGCCAGCTCTATTTTTTATTCTTTATTTTGAAACCAAGTCTCACTAAGTTGTGGACTGCCTCACTAGGTAGCTGAGACTGGCCGTGAACCCGGATCCTCCGGTCTCAGCCTCCCAAATGCTGGGAGCCACCACACCGGCTCCACGACACCCTCTTCATGCAGGTGGGGTTCATGCACAGGGCTGCTCTGTGGCAACTTCAGTGGTGACCCCAGCAACAAGCGGTCTCCAACAGGGTTCCTGCTCCAAGTGATGTCAACTTCTGCCATACCTGGCAGACTGGGGATAGCCAGCCTGGGTGAGTGGACACAAGGGGCCAGGGAGGGACTGGGTTGACAGAAACACTGGGCTGGGGACAAATGGGCCATGAATCAGGACAGAAGGGTGAAGCAGAGGCCACCCACAGCAAACATGGTTCTCAAACCAGGAACAATTTCCTATGCCCATTTACAGATGAGGGAGACTGAGGCTAGGAGAGGCGAAGTGTTTGCCCACATTCCCACAGTTGGAAGTGGTGGCACGGGGATGTGAGCCTGGGCAGTCTGGGCCCTAAATACTCCCCTCACTACCACGCAAGAGGACAGGGAGCATCCGTCCCCACCAGGACAAAAGTCCTGCAGCGTCTGGTGCAGAACCGCTGACCACAGGTGCCGATTAAGTTGACGTGTAAAGGTTTCAATTAAGCACGTGGTTCCTTGGTCACAGTTAGCCACATGTCAAGGGTGCCATAGCCACCAGTGGCTAGCAACCCCATGGGTTTGCAAACTTGTTCAAAGTGGCGGAGTTGGGACTTGAAGCCAACAAGGCCGATTCCAGCATCTGTGATCTAATCTGTGTCTATCCTGCGCTGAGTGACAAGATGAAAATCATCCGGGACTCTGGTTTGGGGTCTTGAGCCATTTCTAACACTGCTCCAGGAGCCAGCAAAGGCTGGCAGGGACTGTGGCAGGGGGCTGGTCAGGCAAGAGGCAGGAGGCAGCCCTGCTGAGTCCCTGAAACCCCCTACCTGCTGTCCAGACACTGGATGCCTGGAGCCCCGCTGGGACAGGGCCTGCGTGGAGCAGTTCTGCAGAGTTATGACAAACTGTAACCTCTTCGTGGAGGACCACTGGCATGAGGACCCATACTGGCAGGGGCAGCTGCGTGCTGTGGGTTGTGCTGGCGGCCTACACCCAGCTCTGTGTTCTGCAGTGTCCTGCCTGAGTGGCGAGCAGCTGGGGGTACAGGAGGTACTCCCTCACTTTGGCCTACCCCAGCTCCTCTGAAGACCTCACCCCTTGGATAGCTAGGAGGCCACCTTCTCTGGCTGAGTGGAACCCCTCATTCCTAGGGACACCTGAGCCCTGCTTGGAATGGTGACCCAAGTCTCAGACCAGAACTGAGGCCCCTTAGCCCTTCCTCATCTCACCTCCTACCTCCTTGTACTTGATCCTAAATTGCCTGAATTGTTCATCATGTGCACCATCATAGCGTCCTCTGGTTATATCAATAGCAAACTGCATGGTGGGAAAGCATTCATCAAGAACAATAGAGCCAAGCGTGGTGGTGCAAGTGTGTAATCCCAGCACCGGGGAGGCTGAGACAGGAGGATCACAGGTTTGAGGCTAGCCTCAGCCCCTTAGCAAGACCATATTTCAAATTAAAGAATAAAATAGGGCTGGAGGTGTAGCTCAGAGGTAGAACACACACACACACACACACACACACACACACACACACACACACACACCAATGACAGTCTGGGGCTCTTCCTGTGTTCCATTCCTGCCCCTTCCCTGCCCTTCACCCTGTTCTGTTTTGTTTTGTCCCTCTAATGGAGGGAGTAAGGATTTCAGGGTGGTGGCCCTGAGGTCATTTCCCTTCCCTGGGTGTGACATGTTCAGCCAACAGCTACTCCAACTTCTGTGGGCCGCCCTGCCCAAACACCTGTGCCAGCCTCAGCTCCTCCACTCTGTACTGGTGGGCACCTGTGTGCCCCACACTCGCCACGGCTGCCACCTGCAGGGCCACTACATCCCTGTGTGCAGAGGTGCTACTCAGAGCCGCCTGTGACCAGAGTGCGTGTGCTCAGGACCCAGCCACCTGCCTGTGGGCATTGTGAGCAGTGCCGCCAGCGCAGGGATTTAGGGGGCTGCCACCCCAGCCTCTACGGAGACCCCCACCTGTGCACCTTCAGTGGAACCCACCACCAGCTTCAAGGACCTGGCCGGAAGATGTGGCCAGAACATGCTGATTGCATCACCACGTGTGTGCAGGTCAGGGGCCAGGAGCCCTGGGGTGCCACTGGGGCCTAACAGGCGGACCTCAATGTGGCAGGATCCTGTTTGTCACTGCTGGCAGGACAGTTTGGGATGGTCCAGGTGAATGTCACCTGGCTCTGGTCCCCTAGTGACCAATGAACATAAAGGACGACAGGCTGGGGGCTGGTGTGTGGCACCTCACAAGTGCAAGGCCCAGGGTTCCGTCCCCTCCCTGTACTGCAAAGAGCACCGCACTGAGGAAGTGGCACCCCCAGAGCTCGCCCTTTGGAGAGGGAAATACTGGTGGGCCCTGTTGCTCTTAGAACTCGCAAGAGGATCCCTGCCCTAGCCCTGCGCTTCCTCTGATCATAATTGTTCCATCAGCTGCAGAGTCCTGGGACCTCTGGGAAGTGCCTACCAGGGCCTGCCCTCCCTTTCTGGCCCTCTCGACAATGCCCCAGGAAAGGGAATTCCCTGCCTGAAAGGCTTAGAGCCATGTCCAGAGCCCACACTGGCCTCATACCCAGGCCCATCCTCATGAGAGTGCACCATGCAAAAAGGCTGGGATGTAGCTCAGTATGGAAATCTATAGTATGGAAAAAGATTCTTCTCTTTGTGAATTTTGCCAGGTGTGGTGGTGCACACCTATAATCCCAGTGCTTGGGAGGCTGAGACAGGAGGATCACAGGTTCGAAGCCAGCCTTAGTAACTTAGTGAGACCCTAAGCAACCTAGTGAGACACTGTTTCAGAATAAAAAATAAAAAGGCCTGGGGGTATATACAGGGGTCTGGAATGCTCCTGGTTCAATCCTGAGTACCAGAAGGAAAAAAAGTGTGCTGCACAGCAATGTGACACTTCTAGGCCCCATCATGGGAGGGGGGTGGGAACCAAACTGGGCTGTGTGGGTATTGCTCAGGGCCAGGGGTGGGGAGGGTTTGGAAAGAAGCAAGCTATGCATAAAATGTGGGGAGGTGGGAGGCCTGGGACAGCCATTCCCTGGGCACCATATCCTGTCCCGGAATTTTGAAGAGTGAAATTCTGAATTCACACCTGGCCTCCAGGACATCACGAGTTCTATGGATCAAGGCAGCAGGATAGAATGCATTTCATTTAACAGTCTAGCAGTCCTACAAGAAACATATGAAATGTGGGTCTCCATTTTCCCTCTCGTTCTGGGTCCCACGACAGGGCAGCTGGGCAATAGCCCTCCTGAGTGCTCTAGCAGGCAGTGTTGAAGCTCAAGGTGCCAGGACCACGGGGGCCTGGGTTCAAATCCCAGGGTGCCATTTGCTAGCTATTGACCTAACAGCTTTGTTAGCAGGTGGTGCTTTCTTTGGTTCTTTCTTCCTGAAAGAGAGATTTCGGATGGGAAACACAGGTAAGGGAAGCATAAGACCTGAGGCCGTGTGAAGGGCGGGAGGGGTTACACTCTGCTTCCAAGAGTGGAAAATGGCACCAAATCTTCCACATGGCGAGTTTTCTTCAGTCTGGAAAACTTTTCCTGCGTGCATATGCATTGGTGAGGTCGCTGCCTCTTTTTGCACCACAGCTTAGTGTGTCTACACCGTTTCCACTATGTTGGAATCTTCTCCATCGGTACCTATGGGAAGATGAATTCCATGGACTCAGTCTCTGCACATGCTCCAAGTTTGGAAAGCCCCTTAGCCAGAATTATACCTGATTTCTCTTAGTGTGTCTGGCCATGAAGGAGGAGGTTTTTGGGCAGGGTTCTCCATTGCCTGAGGTGGAGTGAGCCCTAGTCCTTGCCCTTCGCCCTTGCTCTAGCTACCTAACAGCTTTACATCCCAGTGCTTCAGTTTTTCATCTATAAATCAAGGACTAGCGGTACTTGCCTGTATGTAAATAAATTATGACATGTAAATTGCCTAGGACAAGGCATTTAGTAAGGGTATAAAAATTTTCTTGCTTTTGGTGTGTGTGTGTGTGTTAGTGGGGATTGAACCCAGGGACATTCTACCCCTGAGCTACACTCCCAGCCCTTTTATTATTATTTTTTTGTTGTTGTTGTTTTGAAACGGTCTCACTAGGTTGCTGAGGGTCTTGCTAAGTTTCTAAGGCTGGCCTTGAACCTGCAATCCTCCTGTCTCAGCCTCCCAAATACTGGGATTACAGGCATGTGCCACCATGCCTGGCTAGCATAAAAGTGTTTGATCAATAAACAAAACATTTAATTCCAAAGTCAAGCCAGCTTTCTATTAGTGATCCCCAACTCCTATCCCAAGCAGATAAAGATGCAACTTTTAATGATCCTGAGTCAGGTCACATCCCTCCCACCTCAAAGCATTCCTCGACTCCATCCCGCTCAGAATGAAACCATGGCTTACGTGGCCCTCTCTCCGCCCTCACCTCTTCCCACTTGCCCTCAAACTCGCTCTGTTTCAGCCAGGCTGACCTCCCTGACATTATTCCATCGCCCAGGCAGGCTTCCACCTCAGGGCCTTTGCACTGTCTGTTCCCTCTGCCTGCAACACTGTTCCTTGAGACTCTTGCATAATGGATATGTTCTCATCCTTCACGGCTCAGCTCAAATGTCACCTCCACCAAGAAGGCCTCCCTGGCACCCTGTGAAAGGTCACCCCTTCTAGTCTCTATTATACCCCACATTTTCTTTCCTTCCAAGTATTCATCAATATCTTAAATCATCTTTCTGGGAATCACTTCTTTACTTATTGCCTGTCTTCCTCTTAAGAGAATGTGAGTTCCTCAAGGACAGGAACTTTATTGTGTTGAAAAGTGGACAAAATCCCTGGGAGAAAGATGATAAACCAACACATAAGTACACTTTTGGTATGTCAGAGGTATTGTTCTAGAGGAACAGAAAGCAGAGAAGGAGCAAGAGGGCAGTGGAGGTGTTCCACATGAAGGGGTGAGCAGAGACACTCAGGAGCAGAAGAGAGATGGTCACGAAGGCGCAGGAGGAGACAATCCAGGCCGGCACACAGCCACCAGGAGGTGCAGAGCGCCGTGTGAACCGCGGGGAGCGCGCATGGTGGGAGGTGAGGGAGGCCAGTCTCATGGGCCATGTGGGTCATGGTGAGAAGTTTAGATTTTATCCAAGGGAACAGGGAGCCACTGAAGGGTTTTGAGCAGGGGAGTGGCCGGATCTGCTTGTGGTTTTAAAGGACTCTTTGGGTGCTATGTGGAGTGGCTAGCAGGGGCCAGGAGAATGTCTGGGTGGGGCCGCCTGACACAGGTCCCAGAACGGCCAGGTCCTGGTGGGAGGAACACTCCGTGCTTTCTCCACATCCTCAGCGATCACAGAGCAGGAGGCCTCTGGCCTGTGACTTTTCACGAATCCCATGCCCTCTGGGTGGCAGTGCCAGAGACCTACATTAACACACCCATGGCCTAGGCAGGGACTCTAGCACAGAGGCTGGGAATGACTTCAGCATCTCCAACGGCCGTGGCTCTCTGATGCCCCTGGCTGGCCGGTGGGCCTACTCCTCCACGCCCAGCAGACCAGTCAGCCCCGTAGCCAACCTTCTGCGGATTGCTGGGCATTCGGGGCCAGCAGTGAGGACCTGGAACCTCAGGTACACGTGGAAAACTGCATCCATGACCCCTGCCCCACCAAGGAGGAGACTAGGCCACACCAGGCCCAGAAATGCCAGTGCCATAGCCTCCCAGTGTGGCCCTGGGGACATCTCGTGGCTGGTGCTCCCTGGGGAGGGTCTCTCCCAGCTCCATCTCACCAGCTGGTCCATCACCACTTCCAGATGTCCTCCCATGTCAGGGTCATCCACGGTGAGCCACTGCACACCCTGCTGGAGAACCGACCCCTACAGATCCCACCTGCTTCAGTACTAATGGCCAGAGGGCGGTGGAGTCAGCCAGGTGGGGCTGGGTTGTGCCTCCAGGTGAGAGTAACACCCACCTGACGGTGGCCAATGGGAGCCAGGGGTGTTCCTCTGAACTACAAATTCCACAACTGTCGCCAAGGCACCATTCAAGTTCCCTCCGACCCTGCAAGGCTGCCCTAGTAACGTGCACACCCTAGCTCTCCACGCCCTGAACTAGCTGAGGCTCCAGCTCGCTGCCCGGACGGCGGGCACTCGGCAGTGAGGAAGCTCTTGGCTGTTGCGTTGCTCTAGGCAACTCCACCGGGTGTCCGCTCCATTCAACCCTCAGATCCACCCACTGAGGGAAGTGGAAACTGAGGCACGGGAAGGCCAAGTAAGTTGCACAAGATCACCCGGAGTCAGGCTGTTTCGGGGTGTGGCCCCAGCTCTTTAGCAGAGCAGTGATTTCCTCTACCCACTGCCCTTTTCCTTCTTATACTTTGGGATCCTGGAGAGTGTGACCCCACCCCTGCCAGGCAGTTTCTTGCTGCTCTTCAAAGGTTCAAAAGCCCATCTGCCAGAGGGCCCGGCAGGCCAACAGGGCGGGTGGGCATGGCAAAGGCAGATGAGTGTGGGAGTGTGTCCTTCTTATGGGGAGGTGGCACTTTTTGCCAAGTGGGGATGTAGGCTCAGTGGCGCACATGGCCTTGCTTCTAATCCCAGCCCCATCACTTCGTAGCTGTGTGATCCTGAGCAGGTCATTTAACCTCTCTGGGCTTCAGTTTCCTCATCTGTAAAGGAAAAGGAATGATGGTAGTCCTTATCTCATGGGGTTGCTATTGTTGTGGGATACCCGGTCCCACACGTGGGTCCTTGGCATCCGTGATAAAAAGAATTTTAACACGTGCCATTTAGGAACAAAAGTAGGAATTTATTTAGGAAAATAAGGGAAAGGGGAGAAAAACAGGTGAGCTGGCATCTTCCTGTCCTGATGCGCTTCCCAGGTCCCAAGAGAGAGAGGCGTGGTTAACTTCGTCCTTTATAGGCTTTTAAGAGGGCTGGGCACAGAAGAGGTCTGGACCTCCTCCTTCTTCAGGAATTGGTGGGCGCAAATTGAGTAGGTGGTCCAAATTGAGTCCTTCCTCTTTCTCAGGTTTCAAGATGGGTCTGCCCTTGGCTATAAATTTCCAGTGTCCTTTGTCCTGGCTCTTAGGTGGGGGCAGGGCCTAAGGAACTTCCAAAGGTGGAATGGAGCCTGCCGCGCTTCAGTTTTAGGTGTTTATATTAAAGGGATATCTGTATTTTTCTTTCCCATTTGTCTCCTTCCTGCCTAATTATTTCTTCTATCCTACATCACTATGAGACTTAATACGATGGCATGTGAAAGCAAGCTCTTGGTAACTGCTCCAGTATAAGGAGTTCTTTGCATTGGTGAAATGATAATGATCTTTTGTGGCTTCTGGCTAACTTGGTTTCCTTCAGGAAGTTCAGGAAGAAAAACTAAGAATTGTGAGAGATAATACCTAGGAGAATATAGAGCAGAGCCTGGCATATAGTCGATGCTCAGGCAGTTATCTCAAGCCCATAATCACTACTACCATCATCACCACCGCCATCATCACCATCACCACCACCATCACCACCATCACCATAATCACCATCACTACCACCACCATCATGAGCACCATCACCACCATCACCATCACCATCACCATCACTACCACCACCATCATGAGCCCATCATCACCACCATCACCACCATCACCACTGTCACCACTACCACCATCACCATCAGTATCATCACCCTATCATCACCACCACCATCACCACCATCACCATCACCACCATCACCACCACAGCTTCCATCGCCACTACTATTACCATTATCACCACCACCACCATCATCACCATCATCACCATCTCATCACCACCGCCCAAACCACCATAACCACCATTACCATCAGCACCCCAATTGCCACCACATCACCACACCACCTCCCAATAATTTCTCCACCTTCTCTCTTTGCCCTTATGACCTGCCCCTGGCCTTGCAACCCTCCCCTGCTTCCCAGGTCTCTTCTGGTTGGAAATGCTCCCGAATGGCAACGCTTACCTCGTTGTTTACCCCTCATCTGTCCCTCCAGAGCGGCCTGCCCTCCCCGAAGCCACTGTGAGTCCCGTAGCTCCTCCTGTCCAGCTCCTGTCCTGAGCCTGCCCTGCCCGACAGCTGCCCGACACCGTGCCTGGAGGGCTGCCAGTGTGACCGGGTTTGTGCTCAGCCGCGCTGACTGCACGTCCTCTGTGCAGGGCGGCTGGTACCGCCTGTCGGGAACCTTCTGGGCTGGAGAGCATTGTGAGCAATTCTGCCGCTGTGAGGCTTCTGCCCACTCCACACACTGCTCTCCTTCCTGCAGGCTGGGCAGACATGTGGGACCCTCGAGGACCTGCCAAGCAACCAAGGGCTCACATGTTACTGCATCCAACAAGAGGACTGTTGGGGTCCCAGGCACTTGCACTGCTATGTCTGCCAAGTTTTGTGGCTCCTCCAGCTCTCTGCCCTTTTCCAAGGTGGCATTTGGGAAGGAGAACAGGCCTAAAAGCCCCACTGTACTCATTTCAAAGGTTAATAGGACCCAGGTTTATCTGCACAGAGAGACCCCTGACCTGGCTGAGGTAAGCACTCACCAGCACCTGGAGACTTGAACTGAACGAAGCTAAAAGAAATACATTGACTTAAACTAAGCAAAGATTGTGATATATCCTGGTTAAAATGCAGACTTCCTTTGTATTCTAGTTTGGTATATCATCATCCTCACCGTCACCCAGCTCCAGTTCAGTTGTTTGGGTTACAAGTTACAGAAAACTTCATTAAAACTAAATTAGGACTGAGGATGTAGCTCAGTGGTAGAGTGTTTGTCTAGCATGTGCAAGGCCCTGGGTTTGGTCCCCAGTACTGTGAAAAACAAAAACCTAAATCAAACAAGTTCAATTTCAAGCCGGGCATGGTGGCGCACGCTTGTAATCCCAGCATTTGGGAGGCTGAGACCAGAGGATCCGGGTTCGTGGCCAGCCTCAGCTACCTAGTGAGGCACTCCGAAACTTAGTGAGACCCTGTTTCAAAATAAAGAATAAAAAAATAGGGCTGGGGGTATAGCTTGGAGGTAGAATACCCCTGGGTTCAATCCCCAGTACCACACACACACAAAAAAAGTTCAATTTCTAGATCATGTAACTGCAAATTCCATAGGAGGATCAGACATGGTTTGATCAAAATGTTGACTTGGTTTCTTAGCATTCTTCTTGGCCCGTGGTCTTCTACAGTATTAGATTTGTCCACAGACTGGCTTTTCTCATGATGGCAAAATGACTAGCATTAATTACCAGGTCTCAAATGTGTATTCTTCACTGTCCGAAATCCAAGTCTCTTCTTATCCCAACTATTAAACAAAATTCTTATACTTGGAATCCATTCAATGTTGGAATCCACTCAATCGCTGTGGCCCAGAGATTGTCTTAATCCTGTCTGATTTATCCTCTGGAGCTGCAGCGGGAAGAGCTCCCTGCAGGGAAATGAGGTAAAAGGGGCACACACTCCAGTGTCCTCATATTCCCCGGACCAGTATTTCTGGTTATAACAATCTTCAAAGAATGTAAAGGCCGTGGTGAACCTCCCCTCTGAGACCTGAAACTTTTGTGTAGGACCCACAGCCTGGCTGTGTGTTCCCGGCCCGAGGAGCCCTGGCCTACAAGAGTCTCTTTGTTGACTGTTAGAAAACACACAGCCACACCCCTCCCACTCCACCCCCTTCCAGGAAGGGAACCAGCTTTCAGAATTGGTCACGCTGACAGGATCCCACACAACAATTGCATTGAATCCAAAGGGCAGCCCTGCAGGGGGACGGCTATTATTAGCCTAGTTGTACAGATGGAGAAACTGAGGCCCTGGAAGGGAGCTGAGCTTGCCTGAGATCACGCAATGTGAAAACAGTGGAGCCAGCATTTGAACCCAGGCTGTCTGGCTCTGAGTTCCTTCCCTCTCCGCCGGTGGGCCTACTGTGTGCCCCCCCAGATCTGTGCCTGACCTAAGGAGGGCAGGGTATCTGAATTGTGTGTTGTGGGGTCTGGAATATAGTGACTTTCAAGGATGGTTTCCATTCATTTGTTCAGTATGCTTTTAATGTGCACCTACTATGTGCCAGGCCTCATGCTCTGGTGTTGGAGATAGCAGAGAGTGGGACAGCCAAGACCCCGTCCTCAAAGAGCTGAGGGGAGAGATTCCAGAGGGGAGAGAGACAGCATAACCAATATATGTGTATCACAGGTGCATCAGGAAGTGATAAGTCAGTACTACAAAAATAAATAAATAAATAAATAAGAAAGAAAGAAAAAAAAGGAGAGAATGAGCATAGGAACGAGGAGTGGTTTCCAGGTAGAAATGCAGCTTTATTTACTTATTTTTGCAGTACTCGGGATTGAACCTGGGGGCATTCTACCTCCAAGCTACATCCTCAGCCCTTTTTATTTTTTGTTTCAAAACAGGATCTCGCTAAGTTGCTGAGGTCTGGCTAGGTTGCTGAGGCTGGACTTGAACCTGTGATCCTCCTGCCTCAGCCTTCCAAGCAGAGCGCTGGGATTATAGGTGTGCACCTCCATGTTGGGCAGAAATGTGGTTTTGATTGAGTGACTGAAGGAGGCCTCGCTGAGAGGGTGATGTTTGAGCAAAGCTAGGAAGAAAGAAGGCCAAGGAGGGATGGATGTGCACCTTCAGTGAGGTCAGAGAGGTGACAGGGGCCAGATGGAGGGGGACCCACAGGTCATGAGCCATGATGAGGACTTGGTTTACCGGGAGTGAGGAGCAGAAGGGCGGCTCAGGGCAGGAGGTACCTGATCTGACTGAGGTGTACACCGGCTCCCACTGGCTGCTGTGGGAAGAGACCGTGGGGACAGGGACAGGAGCAGGAGTGAGCAGGTAGAAAGAAGTAGGCAGATAGGGCCGGAGGGCCACGGTGGAAAGACTTAATTTCCTGAGAGGCAACAGATGCTAACTAACTCCCAAAACTCCTGAAAGGACCAGACCTCCTGAATGTCAAGTGCCAACAAGATCAAAAGCCTCCCGAGAGTGACCAGAGGTTTACAAAACTCCAGTTGTTCCTGCCTTAGATAAGCAATCCTGGAAGATTCCAGGAAACTGCCTCTAGGACCCCAACCAACAGGAGACATAAAGAAGGACACTATCTAAGTCCCAGGAAACCAGCTCTGGGACCCCAAATGGGAAAAGAAACACAAAGAAATATAGAAACCCCTAGACAAGGCACTCTAAAGGGTTACCCACTCAGGAACCCCTCCCTCTGCGAGCTCCTCTCTCTCTCTCTCTCTCTCTCTCTCTCTCTCTCTCTCTCTCTCTCTCTCTCTCATAGGTCCTGTCGGCTCTGAGAGAAAGCAGTATGTAATTGAAGCCACTCAGCTGGGCAACTCCCAGGTTGTTACCTCAAGACATCCACTGGACATCAAGGCCAACTGAGGCCACTAGGGGTGACCTGCAACTCTATTTAGTAGATTGAACTTTGGGAGAAAGCAGTTTGCAAGCCATGCACATAGCTTGGTCTACTCCCAAGTAGCGTCCAGAAGGCAGCTGCCAGACTCCCTGGTCCCCATTGTCTGAAAGGGTGATCTGCCCCTTTCCCCCTCCCCCATTCTCTTTACAATAAACTTCCCTTTATGTTGTCTACGAGTGCCATTCTTCGTACTTTTTAGACAAGAACTCCAGTAAGGAAAACCTCCATTTCAGGAGGCAGGGCAGAGGCTGCTGGGGCCTCCAGGTGGAAGGGGATGGAGCCGGGGTCAGGGCTGGGCAGTGGAGGGGGAGACGTGTTTGGTTCTGGAAATACTCTCTGGGGCCTCACCCCTTCTCTGAGCCCTGCGCCCCCCTCCAGTCCTGTGGCCCCTGCTGTCCTTTTATCACCGTCCACTCCCCACCACACATGTGGAGTCGGACCTGGGCTGCAATCCTTCCTCTGACCCTATCTGAACTCCCTCTGGGACTCCCTCAGTGACAGAACCCCAAGGGACACAGCCCCCTCCCCTGGAAGAATAATGACCAGCTGGCTGTGTGCGTCAGCAGGCTTGTTAGTTGGAAAGAAAAGACAGCCAACAACAGAAGGGAATGAGTCAGGCATGTTTGAGGGCACAGTTGGCTCTCTGGGTGCAGCACCCACTTGGAATACGCCAAGGCATCTGGGACAGGGGAATGCTGCCATTGGGAGGCAGGGCCTCCCAATGGCGATGGCGGAGGGTGCCTGCCAGGCCGGAGAACTGCAGACTCATGGTCGGCTTCTGCACCAGGCAGGAGCCTGACAGCTGAGCCCGCAGAAGTTTTTCCTGCCCTTATTTACTTGCTCAGGGCTCAGAGCCTTGGGGCCCCAAGAGGCCAGGGTGGGACAGCCTGGGGGGTGAAGTCACCCACAGCCAGGAAGGGACAGAACTGGGCGCCCAGGGGTCATGGCCTGAGAACCAATCCTGCAGGATAGAAGAGGAGACATAAAGGAGGGTAAAAAAGAATACAGGCTTTTAGCTGAAGGGAAAACAGTATCTGTATAATAATTAGTATACAATCTGCCAAACACATAAGTATGTAATTTCTTACAATTAATTTGGTGCTAGGGATTGAACCCAGGGGTGTTCTACTTCTGAGCTACATCCCCAGATCTTTTTATTTTGAAACAGGGTCTCTCTAAGTTGCTGAGGGTCTTACCTCAAACCTGCGATCCTCCTGTCTCAGTTTCCCAGGTAAGGGGATTGCAGGTATGCACCACCAGGCCCCACTGGCCCCTCCATTCTTTTGCTATTGTTTTTATCTCAAGACTTTGTTATTTTGTGTTAACTTTAATTTCACATTCTTTATTGCTTTTCTGTCAACTTGTAGTTGTTGGTTTTGTTTTTTGACACTGGAAAAGTTACATAAGCAGTAGAGTGAACTTGAAGACCCTTCAAGGAGATTGGCCAGTTCTTCATATTTTGCCTCCTCTGCTCTATCTCCCACTATTTGTGTGTGTGTGTGTGTGTGTGTGTGTGTGTGTGTGTGTGTGTTCTGAGTTTTGTATCTCAGAAATCTTTTCCTGCCCTATTGACTTGCCTAGGCATTTTCAAAAGACTCAATCTTCTCTGTTGTCAGTTAACCAACAGAGAGCCTTTTGGGGGAGGGGAATCACAAAATGCACCTCTTGACCTCACTGTGGGCAGACTCACCCTCTCTTCCTGGACCAGGGTGACAGCCTGGTCTTTGCTGCACACACCTCCCCTGGGTGCATCTCTGAGCATGCATTTGTCCAGGGCCCTTGTCAAGGTGACCATCCAGGTGGAAGGTGGGTTTGAGATGGGAGGTGACAGGGAGTTAGTATAGAAGCAATATAAGAAATAGGGAAAGAGGAGAGTGAAAGGAAGGAGAAGTAAAATATAACTTCAATAGAAAATCCTGGCTGAGCTGGGCGTGGTGGCGCACCCTTGTAAACCCAGCATTTGGGAGGCTGAGACCGGAGGATCTGGGTTCAAGGCCAGCCTCAGCTACTTAGTGAGGCATTCCGCAACTTAGTGAGACTGTGTTTCAAAATAAAGAATAAAAACTAGGGCTTGGGATGTAGTTTGGAGGTAGAATGCCCCAGTACCGAAAAAAAAAAAAAAAAAAAAAAAAGAAAGAAAATCCTGGCCAAGTGTGGTGGTGCACATGCTGTAATTCCAGGACATGAGAGGCTGAGATAGGAGAATCATAGGTTCAGCCTCAGCAATGTACTGAGACTCTCAGTAACCTAGTGAGACCCTATTTTAATAAAAAATATAAAGGGAAGCCAGTTGTGGTGGTGCATGCTTGTAATCCCAGTAGTTGGTGGTGCATGCTTGTAATCCCAGTACTTGAGAGGCTGAGGCAGGAGGATTGCAGGTTCACAGTCAGCCTCAGCTACTTAGTGAGGCCTCTACAACTTAGTGAGACCCTGTTTCAAAATAAAGAATAAAAAATAGGACTGGGGGTGTATCTTGGAGGTAGAATATCCCTGGGTTCAATTCCCAGTACCAAAACAAAACAAAACAAAAATATAAAGGGCTGCAGGTGTAGCTCAGAGGTAGAATGCCCCTGAGTTCAATTCACAGTACAACAAAACAAACAAACATAAAATCCTGGTGCTTGCTGGGCATGGTAGTGCACACTGGTAATCCCTATACTTAGGAGGCTGAGACAAGAGTATTGAAAGTTTGAGGCCAGCCTCAGCAATTTAGTGAGATCTGTTCCAAAATAAAAAAATAACAAGCTTGGAGGCAGAAAGCCCCTGGATTCAATCCCCACTAAAACAAACAAACAACCAAAAGCAATAACCAAAAACCGCCTGGTGCTAAAGTCTATTGCTTCCAAATTCCTGGAGAATTTATAAAATTTAAAGGAACCCCCCCCCCAATCTACAATTACCCTGTGCATTGTTAACAAGATGGATAAGGTATCTTGAGATTTTCCAGTTTATCTAAGGTCAGATGATGGAGACGCCATCAACCTACAGATCTGGTAGGGAGCAGATCCCCGTGCACCGGCTGTGATCTCCACACTGAGGTCATCCTCACATACCTCCCGGTGCCCACCCTTCGCCGAGTTTCCTTTAAAAGAAGAGCCGTGAGCCCCCAACTGCGTCTCTCTCAAGATGGCCCTCATCCACCCTTGAATGTATGTTTTTTTCTTTCCTAAATAAACCCTGTCTATGTCTCTGGTGTGTGCTGAAATTTTTTTCTGTCACAAAGACCGTGCCCGTCCTGAGGTGAGTTCCCCTTTATAGAATCAACCTCAAACCAAGGTAAGATGGGGTCCGGGTTGCCCCAGAGAGACAAACCTGTCGCTTCAACAATTGCTGCCAAGTGGCAGAATGTGGGTCTGTTTGGACCAGGCCTTCTAAGAGGAGTGGGAAATACAGTTGGTTATGTTATATTTATTTTTTGTGGTACTGGGGATTGAACTCAGGGGCATTCTACCTCCGAGCTACACCCCCAGCCCTATTTTTTACTCTTTATTTCGAAACCGGGTCTCACTAAGTTGCGGAGTGCCTCACTAGGTAGCTGAGGCTGGCCTCGAACCCGGATCCTCCGGTCTCAGCCTCCCGAATGCTGGGATTATAAGCGTGCACCACCATGCCCGGCAGGTTATGTTATATTTAAATGCTGCTGTCTTAGTTCATTTTCCCCTGCTATAACAGAATACCTGAGACTGGGTATTTACATTGAACAGAAATGTATTTGGCTTATGGTTTTGAAGTTGGATTAGTCCAACAGGGCCTCTGGTGAGGGCTTCCTGCCACATCATGCTTTGGCAGAAGGTGGAAGGGCAAGAGAGGGAGAGAACAAGGGAGTGGGGGGGGGGGCAAACGGGTGCTCTCACATTAACCTATCCCTCACGACCTAATCACCTCTTAAAGGACTTCTCTACCGACACTGTTGCATTGGGGAATAAATTTCAACACAAGAACTTTGGGGAACATGTTCAAAGCATAGCAGCAACTATTTTTTCTTTGGAATATTTTGTGAGCTAAAAGAAATTTACGATCAAATTGTCGGATTGAGATCCTTGTCTAAGGGACTGAAGTAAGCTGGGGAAGGCTGGGGGGTGCATAGCTCCAGCCATGAACCCACAGTTTCCATCCCAGGTAAATAGAATCCAGGTATGTAACCTGCCCCTGTCCTGCTTCCTGGTAATTCCTGCTCACACCCAGGACCCCAGCCCAAGGCTTCCACTGATGAGGAAGCCGGCATCGGCCTGTCACGGATCTGGGCCTCCATGCCCAGCTGGTCCCGTTATCAGCTCAGCCCTCCTGCCAGGCCTCCACTGGTGGTAGTGGGTGGGTGGGGGTCAATCAGAACACCTTTCTTTCAAATTTAACAATACTTCATGAGCACTGCCAATGAGCTAGAGGCTGGTCTATAATTCAGACGAAGATCGCCAGGAGGAGCCATCACATTAGCAAGGGAGGCAGATAATCCAAATAGCAGAGAGGTTTCCTAGAATATGCTTGGAGTGACATACATTTTAAGGGAATGGAACAGGCAGAGAGTGGGTGGAATTCTAAATAGGGTGGTCTGGCTAGGTGTGGTGGCACGTGCCTATAATTCCAGTACTTGGGAGGCTGAAACAGAAGGATCACAGGTTCGAGAGCAGCCTTAGCAACTTCATAAGATTTTTAGCAAAACAGTGAGCCCCTGTTTCCACAAACACTTGTGTGTGTACACACACACACACCACCACCACCACCACCACCACCACCACCACCACCACCACAGCACACAGTCAGGGCCAAAAATTGAAGAGGCGGAGGAATGAGCAGAGTGCCTAGGCAGAGGGAAGCTCTGCTGCCTAAGGCTCTGTGGCAGAAGCATGCTTGGAATGTTCTAGGAGTATCAGGGAGGCCGAGCAGGGTGTGTGTGTGTGGGGGGGGGGGGGGTTCTGAGCCTTCCCCTCAACATGCCTAGTCCCTCAGCTAGAGAGCTCAAACTGGTGTCCCCCCGACCTCATCAACCACAGGACACATTTCATTTGGCCTACAAAGTGCTAGAAAAACTAAAAGCTACCAACATTTAAAAACCTGATGATTTTATCATAGAAGTCTACACCTCTGGCTTTTCTTGGCTTGTGATGGCCTCAGAGTGACACAGGGGTGGGTCTCAAGGGTCCGTAGATGCTTGGCCACCCAGTGGCACTTGTGTGGCTTCCGGAAGCCAAAGCAGACATGCACACAGTCAAAGCAGCCCAAGGTGGCAGGATGGGGCCACCTGCCAACTCCTGCTTTTGTCCCATAGGTGCTGAATCCCGAGACTGCAGGACGCAGCTGTACAGAGACCTGGAAGCCACACTCACTGGCCCATCCACCTCTCGGTCCTTGTCTAGCCCAGGAAGTGGGACCTGGGGTTATCACTGTGACCACACCTCCCCAGCCCATCTGCCCAGCCTCTCAGCCTCTACCTGCGGAGGCAGGCCCAGCCCAACCGGATCCCCTCTCCTGGGAGGGGCACTTCCGGCTCCCACACCCCAGGCTGGCCCAGGTAAGGCCAGGAACGAACAGAAACATTCACAGAATCAAGCCCGGCGTGGTGGTGCCCGCTTGCGCTCGTAATTCCAGAATTTGGGAGGCTGAGACCGGAGGACCCAGGTTCTCGGCCAGCCTCAGCTACCTAGTGAGGCCCTCTGCAACTTAGTGAGACCCTGTTTCAAAATAAAGAATAAAAAAATAGGGCTGGGGGTGTAGCTCGGAGGTAGAATGCCCCTGAGTTCAATTTCTAGTACTGAAAAAAAAAAAAAAGAAACATTCACAGAATCAAAATTAATCAAAACCTGAATCTGTGACTCATTGACACTCTGTGGCGTTTTTATTTTTTGTTTTTGGTACTGGAGATTGAACCCAGAGGCATTCTACCTCCAAGCCTCCAAGTTACATTCCCAACCCTATTTTTTTTTTTGAAACAGGATCTTGCTAAATTGCTAAGGGATCTCACTATGTTGCTGAGAATGGCCTCGAACCTGCAATCCTCCTGTCTCATCCTTCCAAGTACCAAGTACTGGGATTATAGGCATGTGCACCATGCCTGTGGCTTTGATTCTGTGCTTTATTTTTTGGCTTATTAATTAATTTATTATTTGTGTGTTATAATTGTACACAATCATGATAGTCATACTGATTCCTTCAAATATGCACATAACATTGTTTGGCCTGTCTCCTTCCCCCAGCCCCTTCCGGTGCTAACGCTTCTGGTCTCTCTTCTATTTTCATGAGGTCTCCTTTTCTCTCCTTTTTTCACTCTAGCTCTGAGCTTTAATTTTAGTTCCTGAAAACTTCGTGATGTTCAGAAACTATCTGTAGGTTTGGTTTTTTCTCACTTTGCAACAATTCCCAGGATACCGAAAAATCACAGGCTATTGTAGCTTCTACATGTTCTTCCAAGAGCAAAATGATTTCAAAAGCAACATGAAGAGAAAACACTTCAAATGTTATTATCTATATGGTATATATTAAGATATAAAATATGGCCGGTGTGGTGGTGCATGCCTGTAATCCCAGTACTTTGGAGGTTGAGGCTGGAGGGCAGCCTCAGCGAGTAGTGAGACTCTTGGCAACCTAGCAAGACCCTGCTTCAAAACAAAACAAACAAAAAGTCGAGCTAGGGGTGTAGCTTAGAAGTAGAATGCCCCTGGGTTCAATCCCCAGTAACAGAGAGACAGAGAAAGAGAGAGAGAGAGAGAGATGGAGAGAGAGAGAGAGAGAGACTCCTCTGTATCTAAGGATTTTATGTCCAATGATTCAACCAACTACAGAACAAAAGTATTTTAAAAAAATTGAATTTGTACTGAGTGCGTACAGACTTTCTTCCTGATCATTATTTCCTAAGCAAAACAGCATAACAACCATTTACATAGCATTTGCATTGTATTGGGCATCATAGGTAATCTAGAGATGATTTAAAGCCTATGGGAGGATGTGAGTAGGTCCCATGCAAATACTGTGTCATTTTATATAAGGGGCTTGAGCATCTGAGGAATTGGGTGCCCAAGGTGGACGGGAGGAGTCTGGATTAGTATGCACAGATACTGAGGGACGACTGTATGCTCATTTGAAATATATCTGAAGTCAAATCAACCTGGAAGACTCACTCCCAAAGAGACTCAACCCAACCACTGCACCTGCTCCACTCCCTGGCCCCCTTTGCCAAGGTCTTGGGGGCGCTGGTGCACATGGGACCTCAGAGTCCTCCTGGCCATAAACCCCAGGCCCAGCTCCAGCCAACACACACTTGGATGCCACATGCCCAGGTCCAGACTAGGGAACATTATGACTGGCCTGGCGTGAGTATAAGCTCCATGAACATCTGTGGATCAAAATATTAGATCATATTGATTAAAGATTTGTATCTTTATAGCCGGGCGTGGTGGCGCACGCTTGTAATCCCAGCATTCGGGAGGCTGAGACCGGAGGATCCGGGTTCGCGGCCAGCCTCAGCTACCTAGTGAGGCACTCCGCAACTTAGTGAGACCCGGTTTCAAAATAAAGAATAAAAAATAGGGCTGGGGGTATAGCTCGGAGGTAGAACGCCCCTGAGTTCAATCCCCAGTACC
>PVLC010008417.1:0-58448 GCA_004027655.1 Graphiurus murinus | reverse complement strand
TTATAAGTACATCATGCTCATTAGGGTGTCCCCCCCTCCTCCGTTACCTTCCATTAAGTCAAATTTTTGTTCACCTAAGAATTCTCCTTCACCTGGAGTCCCTCTTATGTCCCATTTTCTCCCTAGCTTCCACATATTAGGGAGAGCATTTGATTTTTAACTTTTAGTGACTGACTTATCTCACTTAACATAATGTTTTGTTTGTGAGGTTTTTTCCATTAACTTGGCATCAAATTTGAACCCTTTTATCCATGTAAATATATTTTTTTTATGTATGGCTTATCTGTCTAAAATACATTCTGCTCTCCCAAACCAAATTGTCTTTACTTCATAACACTAACCCACATTTTGTCTCATTAAAGATTATTTCTTTCCCTGCTATGATAAATAAAGAGATTCAGTAATGAAGCAACTGATTCTAATACTTAATTTTACATGTTTAAATATAACAATGCTATTTTTACACCTAAAAATAAAAGAAGGAAAAATTAACATATAACAACTTTTATAAAATTATAACAATGTCAGCATACTACCAGAAAAGAAATATAATTTTCTGTTTTCCCTATTCCTTTTCAATTTTCTTGTGCTATCTTTATTTCATTTTTTACTGTAATTGCATAGAATTAAAATGACATTTCCCTTAGAGTTTATATTCATCTTACCATCCTGAAAAGTCTCTTGAACTTTAATGACGACCTCTGATTTCTACAATATATGCTTGGTTTCCAATGTAAAGTCGCAATTATAATCTTGAAACACAATAACAAATATGACATTGCAGAACTGTGTTTTATTTTTAGCTTAAAAATACCAAACTAGAGCCGGGCGTGGTGGCGCACGCTTGTAATCCCAGCATTCGGGAGGCTGAAACCAGAGGATCCGGGTTCGCGGCCAGCCTCAGCTACCTAGTGAGGCACTCCGCAACTTAGTGAGACCCTGTTTCAAAATAAAGAATAAAAAATAGGGGTATAGCTCGGAGGTAGAATGCCCCTGAGTTCAATCCCTAGTACTGCAAAAAAACAAACAAACAAACAAATACCAAACTAGGCTGGGCGTGGTGGCGCACACTTGTAATCTCAGCATTAGGGAGGCTGAGACAGGAGGATCCAGGTTCATGGTCAGTCTCAGCTACCTAGTGAGGCCCTCCACAACTTAGGGAGACCCAGTTTCAAAATAAAGAATAAAAAATAGGGCTGTGGGTATAGCTCAGAGGTAGAACGCCCCTGAGTTCAATCCCCAGTACCGCAAAAACAAAACAAAACAAAAAAAAACAAACCCAAACTTACTCATTTAGAGAAAAATGCAAAGAAAGAAATATGATTGGACAAAGACAGAAAGTCTTTAATTACCACAAGACTTTTAAATGTATAGAGACATAGTGAATATTGTGCCTATAAATCATATTTGCCAAAAAAAAAAGTTTAACTATATATTCAGGAGTTTATTTACAGGAAAGAACACAGTCCTGTAATCCTAGTACTTGGAAAGCCAGCCTCAGCAATTTAGTGAGGCCCTCAGCAACTTAGTAAGACCCTGTTTCAAAATAAAAAAGTCTGGGTGTGCCGGGCGTGGTGGCGCACGCTTGTAATCCCAGCATTCGGGAGGCTGAGACCGGAGGATCCGGGTTCGCGGCCAGCCTCAGCTACCTAGTGAGGCACTCCACAACTTAGTGAGACTCAGTTTCAAAATAAAGAATAAAAAATAGGGCTGGGGGTATAGCTCGGAGGTAGAATGCCCCTGAGTTCAATCCCCAGTACTGCAAAAAAAAAAGTTCTGGGTGTAGCTCATACGTTGAATGTCTCTAGGTTCAATCTCCAATGACACCCTTTACTCTGCCAAAAAATATTCTTCTTGAATGTGCTTTCAGAAAGAAAATTGTTTTTTTAAAAGGTTATACCTTAATTATTGGTTATTACGATGAGTAATAAGTGAAACTAGCTAGATCTTAACATATATTAGAATCTCTGATCTGTTTTATGCTTACAGAGGAGACAAAGATCAGCCATCACTGTAATGCACTGAGTTCAAAATTAAGGTAAGGTCTAAGGCTTTGTTTAAACAAAATTAGAATGTGGAATTCAATTATAAATGGAAGAATAATTTATCCATTTACCAATTGGTCTTCCCTGTCTCTGGCTTAGGACCACTGGACTTTAAACATGATTTATATGTTTATCAAGTAAGAACTGAATTATCACCATTAGAATCTAGGTAGAGTGACTGGTTCCAGCCCTGGCTATATTATATGGAACTAAAAACAGGATTTGCAAGTGAGGTTTACAATATTTTAACATAAAAAACAGAACACATGATCATGATGATTACATATCATGAAATTGAAATAGAGTATAGAAAGCAGAGTATCAACATAATTGATCATAAAGCCAAGCACTTTTTGTGGTTATGTGTGGTAGCTACATCCCCAGCCCTATTTGATTATTTTTATTTTGAAATGGGGTCTTGCTATGTTGCAGAGGACTTTACTATCTTACCCTTCCAAGTACTGGGATAATAGGTGTACACTACCATGCCTGGCTGAAACGAAGCGCTTTAAAGTCAAGTCTTTGGTAATAACCCAAAGAGGTTAAAATTAAAAGAAAATTGACTAAGAATCAGAGCTTCTGAATAATAGTTAACTTTTAAATTAACTGTACTTTCCATAAACTTAATAGAAATGACTTGCAATTCTTGGAATTTGATTAAAAAAAAGAGGAAAGCTGCTATTTCATTTTCATCTTTATACATCATTATTGCTAGCGTTAGAGAAACATTGTAAAAGGGCAGAGATCACATGTTTAGACATAGACTAATTATTATCACCTATTAAAAACAAACAAAAATAGATAACAATGATAATGTTTCCAGTAATTATGGCCAAGACTTTTTATTTTCTGTAAATGATGAATCATCCTCAAACAATATTTTAATTAAGGGCAAAGCCTCTGGAGCTCCACTGGGTAGGCTGAAGGGTCTACTCCAATGCTTTCTAGCTGTGTGACCTTCATGAGTGTCAGTGACTTTTCTTTGCCACAGATTTCTCATCTGTAAGATAGGGGTGATAACATTATGTGAAAGTTGAATTAATAGGAATATCCCTGAGATGTTAATTCAAAATTAATATTATATAAAGTATCACTACTATCACTGTCACAACTACTATTAATCCCACTTTGCAAACATGGAAAGTCTATTAAATTGCAAGTATTCCTGATTGTGGACCAGTGAGATCTTTTTATTCAGCCTAATAATTGAAACATTTCTTTATAAAGTGCAGATATCAATGATAACTTTTCTTTCAGACCATTTCTAAGTAAGATGCCAAATTTGCAGTCTATTCTCTTGCAAAGGGATTGGCTATCCAGAGAGTTAAAAACTGAAAGCAAATCAACTGCCATAGAGGTAGAGATTATCATTCATCTAAGTTGGATTTAAATTGTGTCTTTTTTTCTCTTATTTGATATTTTAAGTCTAGATTAAAAACTATCATTTTGGGGGTTACTTCCTTTTAAGAACCTCTCTCCCCTTTGTGTGGGGGAGCTGTTTTTGTCTTTTATCTTTCCTTACTTAAACTGCCATATTTTTATACTCTTCATTAGTCTTTAGACTTCATTCACCGAAATTCACTGGACAAGAACCCAGTAAGAGGAGATGTTGGCATCCCAGATAAAACCAAAAGGGAAAGAAAGCAGTAAAGAAAGAATATGGTTACAGGTCATGATGCATGATCTGAGAACATGGAAGGAAGTAGAATACCCAGTGTTTTGAAATCATAGTCATCACCTGCAAGATAGTTTAAAAAAGATTGGTGAAACTGACCTTCTGGGTATTCAACAACTGAGACTTAGAGAATAATCAGAAAATAAAAGAGTGAAGAAAGAACAGCCAATATTGCCACCTTCATCCTTCAAGATCAAATAAGACCCATGGGATGATGGGACTCCTTCTTTAAGGGCCCTGCAACTCTGGTAAGTCATCTGACCTTCTGATGAGAGGGATCACAAATGTCCAACAGACTAGGGGCCACCATCATGTATTTTTCAAAAAGAAGAGTCACTGGAGAGGGGAATGTCTCCTATGCCTCAAGAGAAGTCATGTGCAGCAAGACTATGACCTGTCCTGGTAGACTGTAAAGCTTATAGAGGAAAAGCCTCATGAAATCCCTAAAAGTAACCCTGAGGAGACTTAAGTGACTCTGACAAAAGAATAATGTTATAAAAATTTATGTTTGCCCAATATTGGAAAACCTACTTGGTCTTGAACATCCACAGAAAAGTATAACTAAAGACAAGTGTTCTATCTATCTCAGGGGTAACAGAAAAGGAGCTGTACTGAAGTCATTTATAATAGTACCTCTACCTTTGGACTCAGAGAAGAAATTAAATACAACACTGATGCCTAAAATCTCTCTCCAGTTAAGTCTATGTAAGATGCTATAAAATCAAACCTGTCATTTTTGAGGTTTTACAAGTCCAGGACCACCAGACACTAAAGGGTAGATTCCTATTCCTGTAAAGTACTGGAGAATCTATGAGGCCCATTCAAAATCCTAAAGGCAAATTAATCTGTTTAAGGTAGACGCAACATGCTTGGTTTACAGACAATTCTTCTAAATATGTAAAAACAGAAAGACAAGCAGTCTCCTAATAAGAAATTATATGCTGTGTTTTAGGCTTTGTGCCAGAAAGACTTTTCATAATTTATATATAATTACTCATGATCTATTGCAAATGGGTTGGCTACCTGGGCTGTAACTTAAAATGCTAATAGGTGGATGGTCCAAAGTAGAAAGTTGTGGGGAAAAAATTATGTCAAGATATCTTGATTATTGTACAATGTACTAATGTGTCGGTTTTTCATATAGATGCTCACTGGAACCACAATGCCATAGAGAAACACATGAATGGCTTTGTTAACCAGCATACCAAGATAACCAGACTTGTAATCATCAAATCAATAACTCTGACCACCATTTTAGCTGCATGAATACACCAAAAATGTGGCCACTTCGGAAAAGTTGCCTACAGATCATCATGGTCCTGAAGCTGTGTTCTTCAGCCCTCCAGTTACAGATGGGTATGAGAATGAAACTACATATTCTGCAGTCCTCTAGATGATCCACCCCTGATGAGACCCTGACTGCAATAATCCAACAGTGCCTCCTGTCAGCTCAGAGCAGCTAGAGAAGATCTATGGTCCATTTCCCTAACAGCAGTTAGGGTCACTTCATCAAAGAGAGGACATGAGGCATGGCAGAGGACCTGGAAACAGGAAAGGTCAAAAGAGGCCATCTGTGTAAAGAACAAAAACAAAGATTAATAAGAAATAAAGGTAACAATGACCAGACAAATACTATGCAAATCAAAACAAAACTTCAGCCCCTTCTGTGGGCTCCATTTTGAGGACAACCTATGTAAGCAATGATGGAGTGAAATAAACAAAGAGATTAGAGCCCAGGAGATTAGAGCCCACCAGCCTATGAGGTAATATTCCAATTAAGGACTGAAACTGGTCAAAAGACATTAGATCCCCAATACCTAATTATAACCAATCATAAAAGAAAAGATGGGATACCTCAACAAGATATGAAAGCTCACCTCCCAAAAACTTTAGCAGTTACCTTCTTTCTGGATCCCATTCCCCCTATGCAGGGGCAGCTATTTTTGCCTTCTATCTTTCTTGACTTAAAAAAATTCTATTTTTATAAAAAACTATTTGTATAAGTGTTCAATTAAAGATGTAACTCTTTCCTTGGGGTCGATAATATTAAATCTGTCAGGCTCCTGATGTGAATTGATTGGGAAGGGCAAAAAAGGTAACACAAGAACCCTCTTCCTGCCTCCCATCAGTCCCTGCCTCCTTTTTTCTATTAACAGGTCGATGGAATCATTTCCTCTAGTTCAAATGCAAACCTTATTATCAAAAATAACATTCAAAATCCTTATCTTGGCAATTCAAGCCCCAACCTGCCTTTCCAGCTTCATTTCTAGTTATATTATATTCCAATTTTACTATTACTGAAACAGCTTTAGTTCTGCTCCACTTTTGCATTTCCCTCCCCCACCCCTACTTTCCTCCACATTTAGAATGTCCTCCTTTTTCTGGCTCTAACTGTAAAAGGCTCATCCACTATTTGAGGCCTAAGTCAAATGCATATGTTTCATAAAGTCTTTCCCACAGCCTCAGAAAATAGTGAGACTCTCATCAACCTATCAAGACACTGTTTCAAAATAAGAATAAAATAGGGCTGGGGATGTAGCTCAGAGGTAGAATGTCCCTGGGTTCGAATCCCCAATCACACACACACACACACACACACACACACACACACACACACACACACACACATCTTGTCCCAGCCCACTTTTCTCCTTGCCCTTACAATATGAAGGACCTCCAAGAACAACTGAGGTCCCATCCCCTAAATTTCCAATGGACCTGTTTCCCACCCTCTGTCATGCACTGATTTACCATGTATGTTGGCTATTTACTAGATTTTGTCCAACAAATCCAGTGGATGTAATATGGTAAATCCATCCAGCATAGCAGCATGACAGTCTATGAAGAAACAATATGAGCAAAATCTCTCCAGAGTAATTTATGACAGAAAATCTAGAAAGTTGACCAAGTCCTTAAATTAGACAATATAAATGTTGCGGGTAGTCTGAATATATATTCCTGTTCTATTTATATGAGCCCTGAGTTATTTTCCATGGAATTTCTTATACAATGTTCTCTAACTCATAGTAAATTCTCTAAGAATATGACATGTGATGTTTATCTTTTCATTCTTATAACTGAAACAATACTATTTTGAAGGTATTTTAAATTGATTGGTCAGTTGTGCTAATCTTTGAAAATGTCATGCCATGGTGGCTAGTGTTGTGATGGATTTTCTTGATGGAAATTATGACATCAAAATGGAGTAACCAGTTCTGAAAGTTAACAGGTATTATTCAAATTCAACCAGAAAAATCTCAAATTATCAATGAGAGACTCCTAAAGAATTTGATAGTTTAATAGATTAAACAGTGTAATACTGTTCATACTTAAACCACCAAACTACAATGTCATTATTGCCAAATTAAATTACTTGAGGATCAAATTAAGTTTGATCATGAGTGATAATTTCTATAAAAGAAAATCTATATCAAGTGAACCTATCTCAAAGTAGCTATATAATGAAGAGGTAACAGTGGGATGAATATAGATGTGATGGAGGATTTGAGTAAAAATCTCAGTGAACATTTCAATTTATTTAAATAGTTATAGTCAACCCTTCATATCTGTGGGTTCCATATCCATGGTTTTAACCAAGCTTGGATTAAAAACATTTTTTAAAAATCCAGGAATTCCCCTAAAACAAAATTTTAATTTGCAGTGTTCTCAGCACTAAGGCAAATCCATGTGAAAGAAGTGATGTGTAGGCATACCTCAGTGTAGCCTGTCCCCAATTCTCAGGTCCTCAGTCTACCAGCTTGAGCACTGTTCATCTTATGCTTTGTTCTTGTATTGTGTTAGGCTTGGATCAGTTGAATCTTTACTGAACATGTACAGATTTTTCTTGTCATTATTACCTAAACAATACAGGGAAGTCACATATTTATTTATTTATTTTTGTTGATTTATTTTTGCAGTACTGTGGATTGAACCCAGGGCCTCACACATGCCAGGCAAGCACTCTACCACTGAGCTACATCTCCAGCTCATTACCTAAACAATACAGAATAACAACTATTTACACAGCATTTGCATTATATTTGCTACTCTAAATAATCAAGATATGGTTTAAAGTATACAGGCAGGTATGTGGATATTATATGCAAATAAGACACCATTTTCTGCAAGGGATTTGGGTATACTCATGTTTGGATATCTGTGAGAATTCCGAAACCAATCCTCCACAAATATAAAGAGGTGAATGTTTATTTCACAGCATGTTTAACCCCGGACTTCAAGTATGTAAGTCTTTCCTTATAGTTTAAGATAAAATTATTATTTCTAATATGATCCATTATTACTAACCTTATATATGCATATATTTTCAGAAACACTATTTGAAAATCCTGATCACAAACATTGCCTACTCAAAAGAACTAAAGAATGGTTGAAGTATGCCAAACATCTCTCATAAATGTGACATTCCCAAAGTTAATATGAGGATGAAAAATATAAGCACTTAAACATTAACATTTGCATTAATTCAAATGAGATCTCATATAATCACTCTTAACTTATAAACTCTATTGCTTTTAAAAGTTCAAACTAAATAACATATTCTTAGCATTGACATTAGCAATTTATAAGAGATCCAGAGGAACTAGACAGATTTCTATTTTAAGATAGATTTAAAAGTATGTTACAAGTGAGTGCTGAATGAGCCTCCTACATGCAGATTTTTTTGAATACCATCTCAAAACAGAAATAATGCTTTTTTATCCTTTGAAGCACAGAAATTTAACTCACAGCTTCTCTAGACACTAATAGAGTAGCCTAGCCAATATGGTATTTTTATCAAAATGCAAGAAGGACTGCATTTAGGGGCTCAGCAGCTATCTGCAGAATGAATTAGACGAAATCCGGAAGGTACAGGAGCTTTATTTTCTATGACTGTACATACAATTGGCAAAACATGCTGAGAATATTGGGTTCCAATAGGTGTTATTATTCAGTGTATTTACAAGGGTGGTAAAATAGAATGACATCGATCTGAGGTTATCAGTTTAACTTGTGTCCTAGTTCTGACTTTCTATCTGATTAAGTAAAGTTATTAGTCCTTGACCTGACTTTCTTACAATTATTACCATTAGATTAAAAATATTCAGTAGTTCAGATTAAGTTTTGCTTCATGCAAATTTATTATAGTAATAATAAATATATATATACACACATATACTTGTGCCTTTGGATGCAAGTGCACCTACATATATACATATTCATAAACATATAATATCTATTTTGTGAAGAAATTTATAAACTTCCCAGGGAGTGCTGCATATTTATTTCATTTAATATTCAATGGAAGCCTAATATAAGCCTGATTCTGTGTTAGGATTTAGCTACACAGAGAATAAAACCACTGGCTTTAGGAGTTACTTGTCTAGTTAAATTAGAACATCTAAAGAAATAAATAATGAAGATCAAACTGTTTCAAGGTCTACGTCAGAATTATGTATAGGCTAAAGAAAGGCACAAAAGAAATAACTAAATTCATGGCTTAATAAGTACATGCTAAACACCATCCAAGGCCATGGTAAACTGCATATATGTAAAGGACTTTGTAATAAGTCAAATACAAAAAACAGATTATAAAGATCTGAGGCTCCAGTTCACTACAATTCACAAATAATGAATTGTCTACTCACCCTTGTTATTTCTTCATTGAACCTAGAAACTACTTTCATCCCAAATACCTGCAGCGTGTATTTGTTTATGCATGTCTTTTCTCAGTTGGCTAGTAAGTCCCTCTAATACAGGAACTCTTATTCATCCTCAATACCAGCAGAATATGTAAATGAATAAAATCAACATGTAATATTGATGACTGTAGAAATTCAAAGATCTAACAGAAACAATTAAGATAGGATTCATTATTGTGAAATATTTAACATAGTGTTGATGGACCAAAATAAATTTTTAGTGCCTAAAATTTCCCCCAACCTGAAAGAAAAATAATCTTATATATGTGTATAGATGCATATACTTGTATGGGTATATGGCTGATAATTTTAATATGGTAAAGTAGAAAGAATATAGACTTTGACATTCATTACACTGAGGCTGGGGTCCAAATGCTAAATCCCTAGGTGAGAGTTCTCAGAACTTCAACTTCCCTTGGGATTAGAAAACCAAAATCAAAAATCAGAGGCATTTGTTCTTCTCTCACAAGACTGCCACAAAAGTTCAAGACTATTGCAATATTGCGTATTGTCACTAAAATCATTTTTATTAAATTTTATAAACAATGGCCTTTATCACTATTTTTCTTCCCTCTCTGACCTTTGGACCTCTGTACTTGGAAAGCAACAATAGCAGAAAATTATTTGATTACAATATTTGCATGTTCCTAATTTGAGTTTTTTGTTAATATAAAACTTGACATTACAAATATGCATGATTTTTTTATTGGCGAATACGTTGTGCAATGAAAAAACTGAAGGAATTTAGGGCTGGGGATGTAGCTTAGTGATAGAGCACTTGCTTAGTATGCATGAGATCCTGGGTTCTATCCCCAGCACTGCCAAAGAAAAGTGGGGCGTCTAATTTTCAAGGTAATATTAGTGGTACTTTTACATATACTTATTCAAGGAGAATCAGTCCCTCCGTTGGAAGATTAAACAATGAGTTCAAAATGTCATCCTACCTTTTGCATAAGTAATCTTTCATGGTAAAGTCCCATTTAAAAAAAAAAAAGTCTGCCAGGCACAGTGATACACCTGTAAACCCAATACTTAGAAGTCTGAGATAGGAGGGTTGTAGGTTTAAGACCAGTCTTGTTAATGTAGTGAGACCCTATTTCAAAATTTTAAAAAAATTATAAAATTTGGCTGGATATGTAGTTCCAAGGTAGAACATCCCTGGATTCAATCCCTAGTACCAAAAAAATAAAAATAAAAAATCTGCCTGTTCTATATATCAAAATTATAGAGACTATCATTTAATTCCACTTGGACATGTACCTAAACATTTCCTAGTAACACCATTAACAATGGTCTGTATTCCTCCAACACTTAATGTCTAGTACACTCATTTAGATATCTTATGAATGAACTTTGTGTATGTCTGTATACTATCTCTGGAAATAAATTGTAATTGTCTGGGGCAAGTGTCATAAAGTATGTCCTGTACTTAGAATAGTGTTTGCAACTGAACATTTGTTAATAATGATATTGGGTCACATTGAAAAAAAAAACTCATACATCTTCTTCTCAAAATTAGTTTCCTCTAACTAAATTTGCCTTAAAATCCTCAAAGCACTGTGTTATATATTTGGGAGACAGAGATGGAACACATATTCCCTCCTCTAAAGAAACCATAATTTAGTTAGGAAGACAGAGAATTTCATAAAAAGTACACTCAAGGTGACATATAATTGTTAAGTAAAGGTTTAGAAAGAAAATTAAACCTAGAAAGGAAAACCTATATCAAAACATGTATGTGGAATTTATGAGTGTAAGCCTTTTTTATCATAACTTAGGAATTTGTGCACAGGAGATTGTAGTTTTACTAAATCTTTGGCTAAGAAAAGTATTTTACTAACAAAGTAGATGAAAAATTCCACTCATTCAGCTTAGAACAGAATTTTCAAAGATAAATGATCTGAAAGACAGTAATTTATCAATTCTCTGATCTGATGAATTACTCTACCTGCAGATATAGTAGTTAATCTTATTTTGTAAATCTCATAGGTGTAGAATCCTTAATATTTTATTAAAAATAAATAAGATAATCAAATATAGTATTAATAACTGAAATCTAGAAATATGATATGACTTTCTGCCACGTTAAATTCACATGTTAGTAAAAGTAATGTACATGATTATAAAATTTAAATTATGAAGCTCTAATCTTCTGAGTTATTAACAAGTTTAGTGACTTAGTATATTATAGTTCATATTTTAAACTCTATTCTTTCATCAGAGTTGTAAATTAAAAGGCTGTCAATAACATAAAAATGCCTAGTTACAATAGTTCTGAATGTTTGAGACCGATACATTCAGATTCACCTTAGGTAAACTGTGAAGTTCTAAACTCTGTTTTCTCCAGCTTCTCATGCATTTATATGTTCTTCCCTGCTAAGAAATTCTCCACTCCAGTGTCATTTGTATTATTTCCGTGTGTGAGGTAAATATGATGGAAGAAAGAGAAAAAAATTAAGTTAGGTTCCAATGATAGATATCATATTGAGTTGTTTGTATTTATCCTATAGTCCAGTGGGTTTTTAACTACTAGTATCTTGATATGCAAGTATGTCAATAATTTGTGAATAAAAGAAATCAAATTTTAGTTTTTAATAAATGAGTTGCAAGGTCACTTTCAGTGCCTTGCATTTTGATATTTTCTTTTTTGAATGAGAAGGAAGAGCAGAGTGAACAGCTAATGACACTGAAACTAAGCAGGTCCATGCCTGGGTGACCTTCATATGAATGGTATCTGTTTTGTGTGTTTAAGTAGAAGAAAATTGTGGATAAATACTTATTTAGGAAATAATAGGCAATTTATTTTAAACAATGAGAAGTAATGACAGATTTATATTTTAAGATAATTTGTCCATTAGAGGAGAAATGTAGATTAAGTGTGTCCCCCAAAGCTTTATGTGTTAAAAGTGTGGGCCTCAGTGTGATGATGCTAAGTGGCACTGGAACCATTTGAGGTTAAAAACCTAGTGAGTTGTCATTGGAGGGTATTGCTCTCTGAAAGGATTAAGTAGCTCTCCTTCTAATCCCTACTCTTAGTGTCCTAGTTCATTCTTGAGAGAGGGTTGCTATAAAAGAACATGCCTGACTCCTGACTCACTCTCTCGGCTTCCTGTATGACCATGTGATTTCTCATGATCACACTCAGTTCCAACACAAACCTATCCAACATGATGCCATACACTATGAAGTGACACAGCCAGGGACCCTCACCAAGACTGTGTCATGCTGTTTGGACTTTAGTCTCCAAAACTAAAAAGAATTTCTTTTTTTAATAATTTACCCAGATTTGGGTATTTTGTTTTAGTAACAGAAAGCAGACTACTAATTCATTGAGAAAAACTGAAGACAAAAAGAAGACATTGTCAAAATCCAGTTGAAAAGACAAAGGTCTGAGCTAAGCAATGTGAATAAAATCAGAAATTCAAACATGATTCGTCTGAAAGTGATTTTTAAGTTCTGGATTAATACAAAAATAACTTTAAAAGGAAAAACACAATATAAGTTTTATAAATGTTAATTAGCAAAGATTTTATTTACCCTCTGAAAGTTGCTCAGAACTAATTTTTGGAGATTGTGTTTTGCAACTCAAACCTTAACTATCTCTTTACTATCCTGTTTTGTCCTAGTCTTTACTCTCTGCTCTTGAAAATTGAAGGTAGAAACTCAGTTTTCTAATGTTGCAAGGCAGCCAATAAGTAGAAACAAAGTGCCATTGCCCAAATTGATTCCAATGAATAACAGTCATTCAAAATATTTTAAATGTTGATCACTGACATATCATAACAGAGATATTTTAGTTGACTTGAGTTCACACCAAAAACTCTATGGCAAAACCTTTAAATATCTAAGTTTCCGTGAATATATGTCTCTTTTTATTAATGTCTTCATTAAAAACTCAGATATATACAAACATTATGATTTGTTTTAAAATTATTGGTATCATACTGAGTAATTTTTTTTTTTTTTTTTTTTTTTTGGCGGTACTGGGGACTGAACTCAGGGGTGTTCTACCTCCGAGCTATACCCCCAGCCCTATTTTGTTTTTTTATTCTTTATTTTGAAACCGAGTCTCACTAAGTTGCGGAGGGCCTCACTAGGTAGCTGAGGCTGGCCGCGAACCCGGATCCTCTGGTCTCAACCTCCCGAATGCTGGGATTACAAGCGTGCGCCACCACACCCGGCTCTGAGTAATTTTTTTACCTTATAAAACTATAAATAGGATAATTCTTGGGTTAATATCTCTCAAGATAAGGCTGAAGGTCTTGGATAATCTTTTTTATTCAACTACGCTTTTTGAGTTTGAAATTTGTCTTCTAACTTTGAATAATAAGTTTGTGTTCAGGGGTGATTAACTTGATTATATAACAAAATAGCAGATGTGTTCCAATTGTAATCAGATGATTTTTAGCTGAAGTTTCTTTGGGAAAAAATTGATTTTAGATTTACTATCACTTTGTTTGTTTGGTGTTTGTGGTACTGGGGATTGAACCCAGGGGCAATCTACCTCTGAGCTACACCCCAAGCCCTATTTTATTTTTATTTTTGGTACACAGTCTCACTAGATTGATGAGAGTCTCACCACTTGCTGAGGCTGTCCTCAAACTTGCAATTCTCCTATCGCAGTTTCCAAGATACTAGGATTACAGGCATGTGCCTCCATGCCCAGGCATTCATTTTTTTTTTTAAAGCACAACTCTGCCAGGTGTGGTGGTGCACGCTTGTAACTCCAGCATTCGGGAGGTTGAGACCGGAGGATCCGGCTTTGAGGCCAACCTCAGCTACCTAGTGAGGCACTCCGCAACTTAGCGAGACCCGGTTTCAAAATAAAGTATAAAAAAAAAAAAATAGGGCTGGGGGTATAGCTCGGAGGTAGAATGCCCTGAGTTCAATCCCCAGTACCGCAACAAAAAATAAATAAATAAATAATTTAAAAAATAAAAAGCACAACTCATGGGGTGAACTGAAGATAAAACTGTATTATTATAAACTACTTTATTTTGTCTTTTCTAATAGTAGTAAATTTGCCCTGACACTGCATAAAACATTTGAAGGTCGCATAATACTTTTCAGTTTTAGATAATTAAACTTTGCACAGTAAGTTCATGTTAAAAGCACAGTGTCATTTCAGAAATTGTATTGTTACAACACTCATTTTGAAGGTTTTTTTAAAAATAACAAATAAGCCGGGCGTGGTGGCGCACGCTTGTAATCCGAGCATTCGGGGGGAGGCTGAGACCGGAGGATCCGGGTTCGCGGCCAGCCTCAGCTACCTAGTGAGGCACTCCGCAACTTAGTGAGACCCGGTTTCAAAATAAAGAATAAAAAATAGGGCTGGGGGTATAGCTCGGAGGTAGAATGCCCCTGAGTTCAATCCCCAGTATCGCAAAAAAATAAAAATAAAAAAAAAATAACAAATAAAACTACTATATGATCCAGTATTCCCACTTCTGGGTATATAGCCAAAGGAATGTAAATTAGTATGTTAAAGTTATATCTGTATTCTCATGTTCATTGCAGAATAAATAAAAATATTTATTTTTGCTCATGATTTCAGAGAATTCAATCCATGGTCAGCAGGCTCTAAGGCAGAAACATCATGGTAGAAGGGAGTGGTAGAAGAAAGCTGCTCAGCTCATGACAGCCTGGAAGAAAGAGGGAAATAAAAGCTTGGGAGAAGATAACCTTTCCATGTCATGCCCCCAGTGACCTACTTCCTCCAACTATGCCCCACTTCCCAATAGTTCATTCGGCGACCAATAGATTCATCTTGCTTAGTGTATTAATCCATTGATGAGGTCAGAGACTTCATGATCCCATCATTACAAAAAAGTCCCATCTCTGAATATTACTGCATTGAGAACATGCTTTGGGAACACATGAATCTTTGGGGACATTTCAGGTCTAAACCATAACAGCTCTGGAATGGCACTCCACTCCTGTCAACTGTACCTTGCTTACAAGAAACACTTATGAGTTTTTCATACTTCTACTACTGGAATGCAACTACTTTACAAGGAAACTCTCTTCTCTTTGTCAACCATGCAACTTTAGAGTCACGGCTTTCCCCTGAAGAGTGTTAGGGCATTTGTCAGTTAGCAGAAAAGAGTCCCTCAAATTATGGGGGTGTATCCCAAGATGTCCAAATACTCCCAATGAACCCCTTCTTACTGTTTTAGGTAAAAGAGGGACTGTCACTCCTCATGCTTGGGATGGATAGTAAAATTGAGAAGCCAACACTAGCACCGTTCAAAGAAATTGCCCACAAATTATCTATTCTTTCTCCACTTTCTTTCTCAATTCTTTCATTATAGGCATTATAGACTTCTATTTAGTTGTTCTTTAAAAATGATTTGTATTTTGGCCTGGCATCTCACTGCAGGATTTTATATCATGGTGTTTCCATGGGCAGCTGGCTCTAAGGCAGAGTGGAGGGCCATTCCAGAGCTGTTATGGTTTAGACCTGAAATGTCCCCCAAAGACTCATGTGTTCCCAAAGCATGTTCCAATTTTCAATTCACATGCTGTTACATTAATATTGGTCATTTCAATACTAAAATATCCCTGTTAAATTTATAAGTAGTAAATGAAAATAAAGATCCTATTATTACAGAGATAATGTTTCCCTCCAAATTTTATGTCTTATACTTTTGCAAAGAAATGAGAGCACATTTACAAGCACACACTCTGTAGTTTTATTCAGATTTAAGAAAAATGTATCTTTTACTCTCTGCTTCCTCTTCTTCCAAACCAACTAGGAATCAATATGCAGATGCTAGATTTACAGAGTCTCTCAGGATGACAGATCAATAAAGAACCCCAATGAAAAATGCTTGCCTGGAGGAGGAGAATATAAACTTTTCCCTTAATCTCTATGAGGCTTTGCTCCCAGAACCAAGCACTTCTCGTTCGGTGTCAATAGTACTGAGTTTTCTCCATGCTTTTTCATGTCAAAGGCAGTCTTCAAATATGTACTTAATTAAGCTTCTCTTTTAACAGAGGTGGCCCGTTCTCATCCCCCAGCCTCCCTATCCTAGCTTCTGTGTGGAGAGTTCTCTTTGAAGTCATGCAGGAGAGATGTGCACGGATGAAGGAGATGAGAACAGAGCCAAGGGCACTTGTAATGAACTTTTGATGGAAAAGAACTTTAGATTAATTCAGCTATTCTAGCTACCCTCTATTTAGAATTCTTATAAGAAGAAATACAGAAAGATAATGAGCTAGATTTTATTTTTGCTCTGAAACGCCTGCCCTCTAAGTGCATTTGTGAACATCCTGTGGATTCCTGAAGATTTAGAAGCCTGCAAATTTCCTGTTTTATAGGACTTATTTATTTTGTATTATGCCTGGGCTCTTTATGTTTATCTCTTGTGATTGCCTTGAAGTTCACAGCTGGAATTTGACTTATTAAAAGGTACTTATTTGCCTGAATACTTCTCCTTGGATTGATTCTTAGAAGGAAAGTCCATGATCATTTGTAACTATATGTATTATCCATCACCACAATTTTGGAAATAGATGTTGATCATGTGAGAAAGTGTTCTCTAACTACTCACAATACAGATGCAATTTCAATAGTAGAATTGAATCTGATGTTACTATACAGTGACTGCCAAATAATTCATTTTAATTTCTTATCTCCGGTTATCTTAGTCATTTCCCAGGAAATTATTTTCTTAGATTGCTTATTTAAAGCTTTACAAAAAGATGCAGCAAATACACACAACATAAATAACTTAATGGTCATAAGTTTCATAATTATGGTAACTTTTTCTTCATTGAATTCTTGTTCAGGCATGCTGAATCTTCTTTGGGACATTAAATTTCATAGATTGGCTCATGTTGTGTTATTGCAAATATCATTTTTATTTTTTCATGCATTGCAGGCAGGATATAGAGGTAAAGTAAGAACCATATTGCATACTTGATTTCCAATTTACCTGAACTTATTAAAAGAACTATTGAGAGTCATTTTTTAAGAGCTCATATTGTTTTCCAGGTCACAGATATTCCACTCAGCAGTGAAATTGCCCTTACTAGTTTATACAAGATCCAGAGTCCATTTCTTGTGGCATTTTAATAGGCTTATGCCCCAAAGTGTGAAGATTGATATTTTTGCAGATTTTAACCCAAAAACAGTTTATATATTTCCAGCACTCTTTCAGGAATTCCTTATATGTGTTGCCTAAGAGGAATTTCAGATTTTCTTATTTTTGCTAAGTTACTTTCTATGTTACTTAATTATATTTATGTCTATGAGATTATTCACCTACACATCAGGCCTCACTAACTTTCTTATTATTCAGTCATTCCAGCGCTTTGTTGTACACTCAAAAATGAAGCCACAACAATTCATAAGACTTTATTAGTTAGAGGCAATTACTTCTTAACAATACCTTTCAGACCACACAAACTTTTGCCTAACAGCACTTTCATTTTACATTGCATACAATATAAATATAAAAAATGATTATCCTGAACAACATCCCTTGTTTGAATCCATTTTAGATAAAAACCTTCTGCCAGCAGTTATGAAACCTGCATACCTGATTCATATAAGCATCTAGTATTAAGTCAAGTGAAGATAAAGGTCTGACTATTGCAATTCAGGTTCTATATAGAAGCACCAATTCTTTTTATTCTTATTTCTATATCACTGTGATGCTACTTATTTTTAGGGAATAACTAGATAACTAGCATATAGATGGATCAAAAAATGATTGTAAGTGCCCCCAAGAATTTAGCTTTTCTACCTAAAACACTCTCTTCTAGGCTTTCTGATTCCATCTTATACTTATCACCCAGGTCTCAGTTTCATATGACCATCTCAAAAAAGTATTTGGGAACACTCTAAAGATCCCTCCTCTTTACAGTATCACTACTTGATGCATTATTTTCATTTGCTTCATTGTATTCATCAATACCTGAGCATTTCTTATTATTTGTTTACTTGTATGTTTTCTTCCTGCCAATTGAAATGCAAGAGCCATAGGACAGAAAATTTGTCTCTTTCATTTATTACCAAATTTCTAGGTAATTGAACAGTGCCTGACTTATGATAAATTCAATCAATATCTCTTCATTCACTCAACTAACACACATCTATTGAATTAATGCATATGTTATTAAATGAACTCCATATTTGTCTATCTAATGTCAGGCAGATGATTACCCATACAGAGTGGAACTGATAGGTAACATCAAGATGGTATAGATTATCAGTCGCCTGGAACTTCCCAGCAAATGGGATAAAGGTCATGCAAAGCACCAAGTCTCCTTTTAGCCTTTAACTTTTAGTATCACTATTGGAAAGCAGCCCTGTGTAATGTTGGAACTGTTCATATACTACAATATGGAATTTGTTCATTCACAGGACTTGAACATTATCAAATACCCTAAATATTTTCATTGATATTAACATGAAATTTTTTCGATAATCATTACACATTGCAATATTGTTTTTATATGGTCACTGCTTAAGGGAACATAGTTCCTGAAATATGATGTACCTATCAGCAGATATAATTAGATATACTAATTTTCATTTCAAAAGAAAAAGCATCTAAAATAATGGGTTCAGTTTCATTCTAGGATAGAGTGAATTAAACCTTTGCTGGGTACAACTGTATTAGTTGGGGTGAAGAATACGTTTCTGTAATAAAGTTGTCCAAAACAAAAAGACATAAAAATAAATTTTTTTGCTGCTATGAACATAGATATGCATATATTACTGCAGTTCTCTAGTTTTGACCCCTTTGGAAAGATACCCAGGAGTGGTATAGTCAGATCATATGGTGGATCCATTCCCAATTTTCTGAGGACTCTCCATACTGATCTACATAACGGCTGAACTATGTTGCAATACCACCAACAGTTTAGAAGAGTTCCAATTTCCCCATATCCTCATTAGCATTTATTATATTTTGACTTCTTGATGATTGCCAAATTATGGAACCAGCCTTATGAGATATCCATGTAATGGAATTCCACTCCGAAGAACAAAATTATGTTATTTGTGTGAAAATGGAAGGATGGAGAACATTATGTCAAATGAGATTAGCCAGTCACAAAAAGTGAAGGGTCATTGTGTTCTCTAATACACAGAAGCTAAGAAATAATGAGAATACCAGAGGGACTCCAGATAATGGAAGAGAAACCTTAGTAAATCCAGGGAGATGGCCTAAGGAAAGGGGAGGGTGAAGAGTGAGGATCATTGAAGGAATTATTACCATCATCTATGTGTACATATGTGAAAATACCAATGTCAATCTCAGCACTCTGTATGGGAAAGGGGGGGGGGAGGGAAGAAGGGGGGTGGGCATTAAGTGCTATGTGCATGTATGTCACTATCAACATGATTTACATTATGATGAGACTATAATTCACCAATAAAAGCATATAAAAATAAATATCTTTCGTATTAAAAATACAACTTTACAGCCGGGCATGGTGGCACACGCTTGTAATCCCAGCCTTCGGGAGGCTGAGACCAGAGAATCCGGGTTCGCAGCCAGCCTCAGCTACCTAGTTAGGCACTCTGCAACTTGGTGAGACTCAGTTTCAAAATAAAGAATAAAAAATAGGGCTGGGGGTATAGCTCGGAGGTAGAATGTCCCTGAGTTCAATCCCCAGTACCGCAAAAAAAAAAAAAAAAAAAAAAATACAACTTTACTCATATATAACAGATCTAAACTAACATTCCAGGTAAGCAGACAGCTCCATCTTGTTAGATCATTTAGAGACTCAAGTCTTTTTACATTGAGCTTCCACCACCTACAAAGTTGGTCTATTTGTATAGTCATAGGGAGATCCCAGAAATAGCTTTGCTCATGGGAAAGGGAAAATATAAAGAACTCACAAGCTCGATATTTTAATACGCATCCATTTAAGTGTCACTTTCATGCCTAGTCACATTCTGTTAGCAAAAACAGAGCCAAAGGACCTCATCTAGTTAGAAGTAAGTCTGAGGAATATAATCTAGCTGGGCAGTCCTATGCCCAGCAAGAAATCAACTACAGGATGGTGGGAGAAAACATTTTGTTGAACAACTTATTATTTCTACCCTCAGGCAAGGAAAGTTTGAGGACGGAGGTTGCAATGGAGTGGATGTTGTATCACCCCAAAACTCATATGTTGAAATTCTCATGCCAGTAGGATGGTTTTAGAGGCAAAGTATTTTGCAGATGAGGCATTTGGGAGGTAATTGAGTCATAAACATGGAGACCTCAAGATAGGATGAGTCCCTTTATCCTAGAGAGCTCTCACCACTCTTTCCTTCACATGAAGATGCAGAAAATCAGCAGTCTGCATTCCATAAGAGGCTCTGATCAGAACCTTATTATGCTGACACCTTGATTTCAGACATTCACATCCAGAACAGTGAAAGAAAAAAAAAATCTCTGTTGTTTATAAGCTACCTAGTGTACGGTACTTTTTCACAGCAGCTTGAACTTACTAAGGAAATGGTCTATGAAGAAAGTATTACATAGGTGAAAGAGGTTATAATCCAATTGGAAAAAAATAGAATAGATTTTCAGAAGCCACGTGCTGCTGATGACAATTTTATATTTAGTTTATATTAATATTGAAATGGTAACTTCTGTAGTAGAAAAGGTCTTTTTATTGTAACCACATCACACAGAATTGAATTGAGAATCCCTGACATAATGTCATGTTCAGAAGCATTTTTGTTTGTTCTATATAAAGGAGGTGCAAGGCAAAGCATACTAGAGCAAAAAGTCAACTCCCATATGTGAAGTGTGTTCCTTAATAAATACCATGTCATGAACTATCATATTTTAAGTCTACTTCTAAATATAACTTTTTTGTTACTCTAAGTTCAGTGACTCTTGATATTTTTTAAAAATCTAGCTGCCTAGCATCTTCTGATTTTTTGTTACCCTCTCTCTTCTCATAAAAGACTACACATAAAATTTTAAGTGAAAGAAAAATTTTAATGAATTTAATTTTGATTTGGTTATGCAATTTTAATATTATTACATTTCCTGAAACCATTTGAAAGTGTTAAACTATGGTATATGCTGGGCACAGAGGATAAGAAAATGAATTACAGGATCTCTGTTTTTAGTGAGATCAAAATCTTGTGTGTTTTTTTCTTAATAGGAAAAAGCAAGTTTACATGTACCTACATGCCAACTGATAAAAAGAGCAATTCACCTAAAACAAAATAGGCCAACACTATTTTTTAAAGTAAATAATTCCTATTTAGTAAACTCAGATATATCTTATTCAAATATCCTAAAATCGGATTTCTTATTATCAACCATTTTTTATTTTTATTAGAAAAGAGTACATTTTCAAGCACAAAGAACATTGTTTCAGTTCCCATGAATAATAAAACTATACGTAGTAAACATGCAAGCTATTACCAGTATACTATCTAGAATACTCCTATGTGGCAGATGGATGAGGCATAAAGTGGAGAATCAAAGTATACTAAAAGTTTATGATTTCATTGTGAAAACTTACAATTCCCCATATTGGGAAATATAGTCAGTTTTATCAGGGAAGTTCACTTTGAAGTTTAAAAAGTCAATCCTCTTATCTTTTTAACTTTAAAATAATTCTAGTGGCAATTAAACTCCCAAGGAGAAATAAAGAATAATGAAGAACCAGTTTTGAGGAGCACTATAAAGACCATATCTATGATCTCTGAACACAAGACAGAGTCCACTTTAAGTATTTGTATCATATTTTGGTAAGTACTGGATTTTTAACATCTGGACAGACATGCTCACAGACCTCCATGTAAGTTTTAATTTACTTATTTACTTTTGGTTTAAAACCTCCAATATTTCCATAGACATATCTATGACTATCTTCCTCCTAATGCCTTGATTCTAGATACTCCTGATAGGGCCATTCTAAATCCAATCCAAAACCACTACACCCAAGTGCACTACAACATCATAAATCAATTCAGGAACATTTGTCTCTAAAAAGAGGGGCTCAAGGTGGCTCGATTTTCTTAAAAAATACTTGTTGAGGGTAAAATATCTTTTTAAAAAATTGTGATTGACAATCTAATAATATACTGAAAATTCTATAGTTGGGGGGATTAACTTTGTTGTCCATGGGTAAATTGTGGAACCAAGAAAACAGCCTAATGAGATTTTTGCTAACAACAGGGTAAGGCTTTAAAGTTCCACTTGAGCTCCTTCGATGGGACATGCCTACCTAAGTACAAAAACACATGTAAACACACACTAAGTTAAGAGGGGAAATGCTACTGTAGTTTCAGTCATATAAATATATATGGATCCTCCTCTCTCACTAAGATGATGAGTGTAAACTGCTACTTTCAGATTACTCAATCTATTTCTCCTTGGGAAAAATCCTGGCTATATTTAGACACCATTTTACATAAGGCACTAAAATGTACCCTATTAAATAAGTGAACACACCTACAATAGTGCTTTTTTATTTCCGCTGAAGAAATTAAATCTCCTCGAGTTTGTGACTAACCATCTTATGCTTCATAAAGTATCTACATTTTCCCATGGCTAAGTACTTTTTATCTTATCCCCTCTTTCACCCTTCTCCCAACACTGAAACATGAACCACTTTTTATTCTGGCCTTTATCTTAGAAGACTGTTTCTTTGCACTAAGCTGATAGTTTAAAAGTTTTCAAATATTTTCTGGGTAGTGTGCTGGGTGATTAGTCCACTGAAATGTTTCCATAGCCCTCTTTTGTAGTTCTCCATTGATACGAAACTTTTTTTAATGTTTGTCTGAATTGAACTATATTCACCATCTGCTGTTTCAGGCTTTCAAATGATCTGAAACCTTTGAGTTTTGTTAAATCATTCCTTATTATTGCTTTTTTAGTAGTATCTATAAAGTCTATCTTCTTCACTCCTTCCTATTTCCTTATGTCTATCATTTACACCCTCTGTAATCCCTGAGGAGCCAAGACAACATGCAATCAGTTTCAAGTGCAAACTCCCCAACTAAATGATAGCTGATCTATTTTGAAATTATCTTTCCCTCTCACTTTGCCTCTCTTCTATGCTTTTTTACTTTCTTTTTTCCTTTCTCCCCTTTTCTTTTCTTTCTTTCTTTTTTATAGTTTATTTTCTGAGTGCTGATATACAGCCAGTCAATGACATTTTGATCCTTTTAGATTTTGATCCTTTTAGTGTATTAGGTCTTTGCACTTTGCTTAACTATTGTTTTAGAAGTCCTTTTCTCCCAAAGTATTAAACACTTACTTTCCATGTAATTTGTTTCATTGCTTTAGGTTTCCCTATCTCATTCTTTTTAGTCACTTCAATATTTACTATAAAACAAACAAACAAACAAACAAAAACCCATTCTGATCTACACCTTTAGGAACAAAACAATAACATAATTTATTTCAATATGCACAAAAATGCAGAAACTTTTCATAGCACCTTGGCTTCCATGAGCCATCAAAGCTATACAACCTCACAAAAGGTGTTAACTGGGAATAGCATGAGGGAAAAAAAGGTAACACACCCAGTGATATCCTTGGCAATAAAATCTGCTTTGTACGGAGCATCCATATATATGTATTTTTTAAAGGATTCATTAAAGCCAAAGAGGGACTAAACTCCCAAAGTACACCTGGGTGTGTGCGGCTCGCCACACTCCAGCATGATGTGCATTGTGCAAACATAACTCTTGCAGCACACACAGGTGTGGCACAACACACCTGGGGTATCAGGGGTCACAGGTGTGTATCAGCAACACACAAGCACCAGACACAAGGTGCAATGCCTAGGCCTGATAGGTAACAGGCAGGCACAAGGCTTGCTGCCCAGGAGCACCTTAACAACCACATGGGGCTCCTAGCCACCTGAATACTACAATTGTCAGCACCTGAGATTGAAAATCCACAGCTTCTTCTTCCAAAGAGCCTTGCTACCTTGCTATTCCAAACACAAATGCTGACCTGGCCAGCTATGCTGGTAGCTGTCAAGCAAGTCCTCACCTTCAGTTCTGGTAGTATACTGGTTAAGGTCAATCCTGAAGACCCAGAGCAGACTTACCACTGACCTGGACTTGAGACCCCCAACATAGCCAGATTTTACTTATCTATCTCTGTCTGTATATCTATCTATCTATCTATCTATCTATCTATCATCTATCTATCTATCTAATCTATCATCTCTACCCTAAAATAGCTTAAGTTGTATAAAGTTTGCATGGAGTGTTAACAAATATAGAATAGTCTTGGTCACAATTATAATAAATGTTCTTGAAATGACTGAGACCATGATTTGGTTGTTTTCAATTATCTAAATCTGCTCAGAACATGCTTCCACTTAAGAAAGCTTTTGTTCTGATCAGTTATTTACCTCTTCATTCTTTTATTTATTTACTTGGAAGTCTTTCAAAAAAGTCCCAATCAGTCTTTATTTGGAAATCTTTCATTTACTATGTAACCAACTCCCCCAAACTTAGTGGCTTAAAGCAAAAATAATTCATTTTTTTTTTTATAATTCCGTGGATTGGCTGGGATCAGCTACATTTTTTCTGTTCTAATATGGCATTGGCTGGGTTCATTCATGAAGTTACATTCCACAGTGAGCTTTGCTGGGGTTGATATCTCCAAGCATATTCTCCATTTACATATCTACTTGGCTGATTAGAATGGTTAATAGTAATGAACCTCTCTCCATAGCAGAATAGACAGACATTTTATGTGGTAATGCAGAGATCCAATGCAAAAGCAGAAACTTCAAGCCTACTAAGAGTTAGGTCCCAAATTGGAATAGCATAACTTCCTATGTTTCTATTTTTTTATTGTAATAATTTGTGCTTTGTATGTATACATCTTTGTTAGGTACAAGTTGATAACGACATATGTATGCACATTTCTCATCTGACCTCTTCCCCAATTTCCACCCCACACCCTCGCCCTCCCTCCCTCTCAAGTTCAGTTCAGTTAGTGACCTTGATATAATTGTATAAGTACATCATGTGCCTTAGGATGTCCTCCCCCCACCCCCCATCCGTCCCCTTCGGTTAAATCAACTTCTTTATTTATCGAGTCTCTACTTTTTCATCTGGGGACCCTCTTATGCCCTATCTTCTCCCTAACATCCCCATATTAGGGAGAACATATGCTTCTTTACTCTTTGTGACTGGCTAATCTCACTTAACATAATGTTTTCCAGTTGCATCCATTTCCCTGCAAATAACATGATTTTGTTCTTCTTTATGGCTAAGTAAAATTCCATTGTGTACATATCCCATAGTTTTGTAATCCATTCATCTGTGGATGGACATCTTGGCTGCGTCCATAGTTTGGCTATTGTGAATTGTGCAGCTATAAACATAGATGCACATGCGTCGGTCTGATAGTTTGGTTTCCATTCTTTTGGGTAGATACCCAGAAGTGGTATTGCTGGGTCATAAGGTAGGTTCATTCCCATTTGTCGGAGGATCCTCCATACTGTTTTCCAAAGTTGTTGCACCAGTTTGCAATCCCACCAACAATGTATTAGGATTCCCACTTCTCCACACCCTCGCCAGCAGCCTTTGTACCTATTGATTAAAGAAGGTCGCAAAGTCTTCATTGACAACAATTAACATTCCTCCTATGTATAAAATGCATTAACTTCCAAATAAGAACCCCAAAGTCTTACCTGATCAATTATTTGGATCAAATTCAAAATACAAGTTGGCCTCATTTAAATTAGACTCAGCTGTGGATACGCTCATCAGTTTAACCTAAAGATCTTTGTACTTGACAACTTATCAGTCAGGTGTGGGGGCGCATGCCTGTAATCCCAGTAGTTGCCAGGCTAAGACAGGAGGATCACTGGTTTAAAACCAGTACATGGTAATTTAGAGAGACCCTCTTTCAAAATAAAATTTAAAAAAAGGCTGGGGTGTAGCTTGTATTTCTTGATTAGTCCTCAGTTCTTCTCTCTGGGAGTAGTTCTAAAGTCCCCTGTTCTTAACTCTGTTCACTCTCTAGTCTTGGTACCTCTTTTTGAGATAACATTTCTTTTCCCTAAAAAATGATCCATGATAGCCGGGCATGGTGGCGCATGCTTGTAATCCCAGCATTTGGGAGGCTGAGACCGGAGGATCCCGGTTCTCAGCCAGCCTCAGCTACCTAGTGAGGCACTCCGCAACTTAGGGAGACCCTGTTTCAAAATAAAGAATAAAAAATAGGGCTGGTGGTATAGCTCGGAGGTAGAATGCCCCTGAGTTCAATCCCAAGTACCGCAAAAAAAAAAAAAAATGATCCATGATTTCATCTGATTAGTTGTTTCAGCTTACTTTCTGCCTATAGAAGTTGGAGCCCAACGACTTCTTTTCTGTTTGAACTGTATTTGTTCTTCTGGTTCCAATTCCCTGATACATTCTCTAGTAAAGTTTTCTTTTAAATTTTGTGAATTTTTCTATAAATACATTGAGGTTCATTTCTTGCATGCCACCCCACCCCAACCCTTATGGTTCAGGATACTGTTATGGTAGCAACTACTTCCAGGCATTAATTTCTGTATCACTTAGAATTCATTAAGGGAAGAAGAATCATTATAAACATGGGATAATAGATTTATTACAGGAATTAGACTTCAAATAATTGTGGGGAAAACTGGAGTAATGAAGACCCAAAAGGGAAAGCTGAAAATTCAGAAGAGTCACCAGTTGGTCAATCTGAATGACCAGAACACTCAGATGCTGAAGTGAAACCATGAAAAGGTAGATAGTAGAGACATTTATAGAAAGCCTTCACTTCTCTAAATATCTATCCATACAACTGGTGATGATACTGTAGTTTTTAATGGTCTACAGAGTCAACACTCAGGAAGAAGAGCTATATTTCAAAGTGGAGGAAAGAAAGAACACCTGGGACCTACTTATATCTCTGTGACTGTTTGTCACCACAGCTAAATGTGACAACCTGTGGAGAATAATAGCTGTTGCTTCACTTCCACTTCCAAAATTTCACAGAACTTTCCCTTTTGCCCAACTCTATTTTGGTACAAGAAAGAGATTCTGAAAAATGGTCTTCCCAATTTTAATAAATTGATAAAAGATCCATCTGGCACAGAAAGAGTAAGCTCTGTTCCCCAAAACTATAGTGACTCCTGAAGGAGATAATTGAAGCTTCCATGATAAAACAATATGGGACCATTTTACATCTTGGCATTTCTGTATTTCAGAGAGATCTTTGATTAATGGCTCAGAGCTCAGATTTTAAGGTATGATAGACTATATTTCAATTCTAAATCTGCTACTTGCCAGTAATGTGTTTTTTGGAACGTTATTTAACTTCTCTATATTTTTCACCTCCAATATGAGAACAATAATGGTACTTATGAGCCAGGTGTAGTGGCATACACCTATAATCCCAGTACTTGGGAGGCTGAGACAGTAGGATTGCAAGTTTGAAGTCAGCCTCAACAATTAGTGAGACCCTATTTCAAATAAAAAGGGCTGGAGGTATAGCTCAAAAATAGAATGCACCTGTGTTCAATCCCTATTACTACTACTTCTACTACTACTACTACTACTACTACTAATAATAATAATAATAATAATAAAATCATTTGTCTAAAGTAATGAACACAGGACTGGCACATATTAGGCAATTTACTTTTTTTAGCATTGTTATTCTTGATGTCATATGTCTTAATCCTCTTAAAGCATATTAGTCTTTTAAATGTCTAACATCAATTCTGCACTACCTCAAGGCCTGAGTTTTTTTTCAGGATGAACAGGTTTTGCCATGAGACCTCGTGCCTTGATTATTGACTCTTGTTTCATAATCTAAACTCTGTACCTGCTTCCAATCCAAATCCTCTCTCCAAAGGTTAAAAAGAACGTAGTTCAACAGTTGAGTAGCCAAACATAGGTTTGCAGGAAAACCTGCTATGTAAACCTTATGTGTAGTTATTAAAGATAGCATTTATATGGTATACTTAGCTTATAGATCCTTAGTAAAAGTTTTTAAAAATTTGTAAATTCTGCAACCCTCCTGATAAGGAGGAAAAGGCTTAAGTTCTTTGAGGCGTCAACATAAATGTTTCTAGAAAAATCTTTCTGATATAATTCATACACAAATTTGGCATCTGATACCAGGTTCTACTCCAATGATTATACAAGCCTAAGTGCTGAATCCTCAGGCTGCTAACTAAAGGATTAGTTGATCCTCCCTTGCCTCAATGCAAGACAGGTCTGAAAGGATATGCAAGCTCCAGAGCTTCCCTGAGACTCCCATAGGTCTTTGTTGTGATTATCTCTCAATTCGACTTTTCTTTCTGCCCAATCTTGCATCATTCACTCACCAGCAGTTATTTACCTAGAGAGCATTCCTCAGTAAACTTCCTCCACATAGTTCTGCATCTCAAAGGCTGTTACCCAGAAAACCTGTCTTATCAGATTCTACTTCACAAAATGAGGAGAGCAGGGAGGGGGAGATATCCAGGGGCAAATATGTTACATAGGAATCTACAGAAATTCTCAGAAGATATTCAAAACAGAGATACAGCATGCAGCATTTATAAAAATTCTGAGACAATGTTTACCTTAGACTGTTCTATTATTATAAATAGCTGCCATTAATAACATTGAGATTAGATAAGTTCTATTGCTCTGCTTCTTTTCTTTTGATGTCCATACCTATCGACACTGCAATTCTTCTTCATAACTGGTAGTGACATGGTAAGAAAGAGATACCAACCTCTGACATATAATGACAATGACATTGGCCACTAAACAGTACTTATCAGCAATCTCACTACAATAGAAAATAAGATTTGAAAGTTTTTTTTAATGTGCAACAAACTAAAAGCAAAGATAGACTGATGATGTAATGAAGTGAGTATCTAGCCAATAATAAACCCCACTACTATATTTTTCTTTACAGAGAGAATATTACTGTTCTCTGAAACATCTGCCCCCAATATTTCATTATTAGAGGTTTTAAACAGCAGCCATCTAACAGATCAAAAAACATCAGATAGTTTGAAGGTATTTCCATTTGAAATGAGGCAGTACCTCTATGACTGTCTATTCTGGTCTGCATTCTCATAGCCATAACCTAAAGAACTGACTAAGTAATTTAGAGGAAAGAAGATTTCTTTTCTTACAGTTTTGGGCTCAGTTCATGTAAGGCTGGGAACCGTGCATCGCAGGGAATGGTAGAGAGAGAGGGAGAGCACATGGGCTGTGCTCACATCTTGGAGACTGGAAGCAAGAGAGAGGGCAGAGGGAGGAGAAACCAAATATAATCCCCAAGGCTGCACCCCCCCCACAGGGACCCACCTGCAGCCACACTCTACCAGCCTACAGGACCTACAGGTAAAGCCATCACAATGGGTTTATCCACTGCCAGGATTACAACTCTCAAGACTCAATTGTATCAATTCCAAATACCAATTTATGAGCTCTTCAAGGGGCCATTTTATATCTAATCATGATACTGTTTAATATCAAAAAAGGTAAAGGATGAAAATATTTTGATTACTTTGAGAGGTATCTCTACCCCTTGATCATTCTTGTTTGATTTTTTTAATATGCTTAGAAGTGGTATAATTCAAATATTAGGGAGTTATTGCTGTGAATCACATAGGAATATTCTGCAAAAATCAGTCAGAAATACATATTTAAACAATTTTTAAAACTAGTATGTTTATATTTTAGAAATGACTCATCACATTCTATTGTGTAAATACATATTTAGACTAGTAAAAGTCTTTATAAAGCTATGAATTAAAGCCAAATGTAAGTATTGGAGTTAATCTTCTCTGCTTGCTTGAAGCACCATTTTGAATGAGTGGGGTGAAATTGGACATTGTGTATGAAAAATGGTGGGCTACAATAAGGAATAATTCTTTTGATTTCCAGAGCATAATGGTCTATGAATTATGCTTAAAATTAATGAAAGAGAATATAGAGAATGATTTGAATCTCATCAGTAGCTATTTTTCTTTTTCTCTGAGACAGCAATAAGCCATTTTCTAAGGGATTTGAACTTTTGTAAGCAAGCCCCTCTAAGCCTCTAAAAGGTCTTAATTTGAAGCTGAACCTTTTTAATGATGATTTGTTTCACTTGAAAGAACAAACAAATAAACAGTTGGACTTCCTGAGAGGTTTTCATTGTACGAAGACAGTTTCTTTGTAAATCTAAATAAGCTTTTAACATTTGGAAAGACAAGTACATTACAGCATATCCTCTTGCCATGAAAGATCTTTCTCCCTTCAACTCCACAAACAGCCATGAAAAAAAAAAAAAAAAAAAAAAGATCCCTCCTTCAGAGGACATCTTTGATTTTAAAAGAAAAGATGATTTGAGAAAGATTTCTTTTTCTCCAATTATATTCTCCAACACTGCAAAAAGAAAAGCAACTTATTCAATATATTTACGGCAAAGAACTATCCCTTTATACTGTAGATTTACTTCTTTTACCTTCTACTGGAACACGGGAACACGCTTTCAGTTTTCGTTCAGAGAAAGACATTTTTCAAGAAGACAAATGTCCCATTGGTGGTAGAAAATTATGGTATCAGAGATGCAACTATATGGAAAGCAAAATCTCTGCAACATGCTTAAAAAAAAAAAAAGGCACCATCTTCAGATGTTATCATGAAAATAGCCAAACTTAAGTATCAGGAGGCCTTTAGTCTCCTTTCTCCAAGGCACATCCCTCATCCTCAGTCTGACAGTTCTCTTCAAGAACAACCAAGTATCATCAGACTGCTCACAAATCATCTGTTATCTTCAAAACTGAACTCCTGTAAGTTTTCTTTAGTTTTTTTTTTCCTCTTTTTGCCAAGACTCTATTTCAGTTAGCATTCTCACTATTATGACTCAAAATACCTGATGACCATAACTTAGAGGAAGGAAGATTAGGTTGCTCACAGTTCTGGAGGGTTCAGAGCTTTTAGTCCAAGTTAGGCCAGATCATATCTGCAGAGTTCAGGGCATGTTGACAGGAAGAAGAGGGAGCAAGCAAGAAGACAGTGTGAAGGACCTTCATAATCATCAAGGCCATACTCCCAATGACGTCCTCATCCATCCATACCTTACCTGACTACATTAACACCCAATAAATCCATCATTAAATATATCCACTGATGAGGTTATAACCCACATGATTTAATTATATCACTTCTGAACATTTTTGCCATATATGAGCTCTTCTAGGGAACATACTATATCCAAACCAAAACTGAACTGAAGGCCTCCTGATACTTAAGTTTGGCTATTTTCATGATAACATCTGAAGATGGTGCCTTTTTTTTAGCATGTTGCAGAGATTTTGCTTTCCATATAGTTGCATCTTTGATACCATAATTTTCCACCACCAATGGGACATTTGTCTTCTTGAAAAATGTCTTTCTCTGAACGAAAAGGAAATAAATCTTCCTTCCTCTAAGTTGTGGTTTTCAGGTGTTTATATCACATAGTGAAATGCTGACTGCTAAATTGTTCTTTTTCAACTTCCATTGGCATGCCTGAAACCTCCATAAAATTTCAGGCTAGCGCATTGAATAGTACTCATTGCTGTTGATCCTGTCTTTGGCCTTTCTCATCTCCGATAGAGTCCATAACACTGCAAGTTTTATCTCTCAGTTGCTAAAGACAAATCTCCAGTAGCTCCTACTGCTTACAAAGTATGTTCTCTATTCTTTTATAACATCTATTATCATGGGTCCCCTCATCTCCCAACTTTCAATTTAATACATATATATATATATATATATATATATATATATATATATATATATATATAGGGGATTGAACCTAAGAGCATTTTACCTCTGATTTATACCTCCAGCCCTTTTTTATTGTGAAACAGGACCTCAGAAGTTGCTGAGGGTCTCATTAAACTGCTAAGGCTAGTTTCAAACTTGCAATCCCTTTAATCTCAGGGTCCCAAGTACTAGGAGTATAAGCATACACCACCATGTCAGACTTCCAAAACCTTTCTTATTCATTTCATTTCTGCTACATGTTCTATATCTCCATTTTTCTGTATTACTCTAAGTTGTTGTATATCATACAACCTCTACTGTTGATTTTCTTTTTGTCATATTTTTTTTTCTGATTTCATTCATGAAACTTGTTAACACTTTTAACAGGAAATTTTGGCCAGGCATGTTAGCACATGCTTGTAATCCCAGTGCTTGGAAAGCTGAGACAGAAGGACTGGAGTTTTGAGACCAGCCTTAGCAATCTAGTGATACTCTGTTTCAAAACAAGAAATTTAAAAAAGGGCTGAGGAGGAATAGTATAACTCAGAGGTAGAATGCCTCTGGGTTTTTTTGTACCACACACAAAAAATTGGGGGGGGAACTTTTTTTTTACTTTTTTTTACTTTTTGGGGGGATTATTTTTAAAATATATAAATGGAAATATTGCCTATCTTTAAGAATGTTTTACTTACCTATATTTTAAAGACTGATATAAAATAACATTATAGAATTAATTCTCAGTTACTAATATGTATATTATATAATTATGAAATAATCTATAATAATTTGGGGAATCACCTGAGAATGTAAACAAATTTTACTTTTGATTTCACTAAAACACAGATTGGAAAGCTAAGCATGTGACAGAATACCAAAATCAAAACCAGACTACTTGCCATTCTGAGTACTCTGCTGAAGACTTATTCTAATTGAGCCTTGTTATTATTGAAATGAGGCACTAAGACTAAGAACAATATTTGACATTTTGTTTTAATCATTGAAGCACATAGCAGCAATATTACTTTCTGTGATCTGGACACTATAACCATTAATAAAGTCTAATGACTATTTATACTTTTGTTAACATAATGTTTTTATGATGCTTTTTATTGATGCCATTAAAGCCTCACCAAAATCCTGCTGGTAGGTGAGGAAATTTATACTTTTTTCCTTTTTTGTTTGCATAACATCTAAATAATGTTTAGAAACAACAATAACTATTTCCTTAAGCCATATATCAATATAACAACAGAATTAATCACTGGCAGAAATTCTTCTATCAGTCATTTAGAAATTTGTGTTAAATTTCAGGTACTAACAAATTAAAGGGCATCAAAGGAGGATATAGGAAAGAGTGGAGTTACTCATAAAGTCACAGAAAAATAAACTGTGAGAGATTATGAGATGTTAAAAACAACTGCATACAATTTTTAAGCTGGACAAGTGACTAGATAATGGTGTGCTAATAAATGTCCAACAGCCATCTCTCCAGAATGAGTAAATAAATTTGTTAATTTCCATGGTGTAAATATTCCTATTATAGCCCGTCTCCAGCTACCTATATTACACCACTGCTTACAGGATTAGGAAGAGATGTGCAATACCATAGTATTGTGGTCCTTTCAGGTTGATATATAACAACACACTGTAGTTTGGATGGATTATCACAGTTCTGGATGCTAGAAAGTCTAAGATAAAGGTGCAATATACTCCATGTCTGGTGAGGGCCCACTTCCTGGTTCACAGAAGGTCATCTTTCTGAATCCTCATGGTAAGCAGGCAAATGAACTCTCTGAGGTACCCTGAGTTCACTCTTGAGGGCTGCACCTCATGACCTAATCACATTGCAAAGGCCCTGCATCAAATATCATCACAATGAGTATTAGGATTTTTAATTTAGGAATTTGAGAAAAATATAAACATCAGTGCATATAGTATATAACAACATATAGTATTTGTATTATACAGATATAGATATCAATAACCTTAACAATAAATCACAGCAAAATGTAATAAGATAATTAGGAAGTGATAAGCTGTTTTCATTACTTTGGTTTTTAATATTATATCCTTAACTGAAAGTTGTATACTTCATTTTTAATATTTTTATTGGTGCATTAGTTTTATTAGTTATACATCTTGGTGAGGTTCGAATTCATACAAAGACACAGGCACAGAGATCCTGGTATGATTCTCTGAACAACCAACTTAAAATTTTCCTGAAAATTTAAAAAATAGCTCTTGTAACCTAGAATAAACCTGATCCAGCAAACTACTAGATTAATGAAAGATATTATTTCTTTAAATAGTTGAAAACATGTGATAGGAAAGGATAAGAAATTTGTATTTTATTCCAGAGACCATCATGACAAGATTCATGCTAGATTTTTTTTTTTTTTTATCAATTTTAAGACCAGATTTTTAACAGTGGAATTTCCCAATGTAGTTGACTATTTTGGGCATTGAACTTTCACTAATAGTATCCAGAGAGACACTTTCTACTGAAAATGTCCAAGAACCTGAATGACCCTAAATAGGGGTTTTACAGAAGAAATTCAAAACTGGAGAGAAGGTTCCACTTAACCATTACTTTTCAACTATAATGTTTGAATTATTATTTTGATTGTTATTAAACTATTATTATATTGTTTTGTTTGGTAGACTTTTGATTCTTTTTTAGATTTTATAGGCTTTTAATTCATGATTTCAAATCAAATGTTCCAAAATTTATTCTTGAGAATATTTTTACTAAGCCCCATGAGTTCAGATCTGCTTAAAAATGAATTAAGTAGGACAGTATATCCTGATATTTTTACTGCTGGCAAAAGCTTACAGATATCAAGACTGGCAGAGATTCTGTCAGTCTGGTATCCTCTCCCACAGCAATGAAAAGAAAGATGGTAGGCAAATAAACATTTTTTTTCCAAAAAAAAAAAAAAGAAGTAAAATGGGAACAGGAAAAGCAACAAGAATGATGTGCCTACTCTTCCTTCAAAGGCTGCTGGCCCTGGCTCTCAACTTGAATATGCTTGTGGAAAAGAAGGTGTGAGGTTAGTAAGGGGGAGTCATATTTGCAGATTTGTCTATTTGCAGACATTTCTAAAATAAATGCCCAAAATGGAAAATAAAGCCAGAATTCATGGCTCTCTCTACATTTAGATAGAAAATTGAGAGGCATCCATAAATGAAAATCAGCTAAAAATAAAGCTGTCATTTCAGTTATTTGAATATGTATGCACTTTATCTCCAACTTCTTCCTGACTTCTGGAGTATTTTAGTACCATATAGAGATCCAGCTTTCAAAGTTTCAAGATGATCATTGAAAGCAGAGAGAAATAATGAGAGAATATCTAGTTACAATAAGAATAGAGAAGTCTAGTCACAGATACTCGGATGTAACCAACCTTATAATCTAATAAAGATGCTAAGGACAATTTACATGCTTGATATACTTTGACAATTAACTTTCAATCAGACATTAATGTTTAATCAGTCAAAACAAATAACCAATAAATATGTAGTCATGTCAAAACAAATACATAGTCATGAGGCTGGTTTATATCACCCTTTCATTTCTGAAATAACAAGTTTTAATATGCTGCCCTCAAAGAAAATGTTTATTGAATATCTTGTTAAAATAACCACTAGCATTAAATATATTGTTACTCAAGCTACGATAATGACATGGGCAATGGAACAAATATCTTTCTTTCTTTCTTTCTTTCTTTCTTTCTTTCTTTCTTTCTTTCTTTCTCTCTTTATTTATTTATTTATTTATATTTACCTATAGAAGACTCCTACAAACATTTCCACCGCAGTATAGCAAGAGTAGCAGAAAAAAGGTAATGAGTGCCCCTTGAGAACCACTTTGAAATAGTCAATGTAGCCCCAAATTGTTTTGAGGCCTGATATCCTATTTTTATTAATGCAACAATCTGTGGATTCTACTCTAAAATACATCCATATTTTTATAATAAAAAGAATACTAAAATGCAAATCTTTCTCCATTTGTTTTCAGATTACTGACAGCATAGGAAATTGGACCATGTGTACCTATGGCTTCATATATCCCCTGGCATAGCACTCTATTATCCCCAGAGCTATTCATGTCCTCCTTTGAGAGACACAGATCTCCAGAATGGACAAGTCATCTCTTCACCTACTTGTTTGCATATGCATAGTGCAGTTTCTTGTGTATTTTGGAATTTTCACAAAAACTCCACTTACTGAAGATGACTATATTGAGTTTACTGCAGGTCATGAAATTGAAAGGGACTTCTGGAAACTACCTGGACTCATCTAAGACTTTAAGAATAACCACATTTAAATTACCATAGACATATAAAAAACACAGATTTGTCTATGAGTTCTGTAATGAAGGGATTTCATAAGCTATCTTGAAAACCCATCCCACTTTAACATCAGGAAGTTCATTTTTCAATGTAGACAAAATACTTTCATTTTTCAATGTTGTTGGAAAGATTTTTATTTTCTTCTTCCCATGTTGTGGGAAGATACTGTGTTCCCCAGTTTAATTTCCTCCCTCAAGGAGAAAAAGGATAGCAGTTCTCTGGGTCTTTCAGTGTGCTTATGTGTTAGCTCATATATTTGGAATCAGTCACCAGTTTTTGTGTTCTTTCTTGGCTAGGACCATAAAGGAGCAGCTTACCCCTGAGACAAAATATTTTTTAACTCAAGATGTTTTGAGAAACATGTAAAAATATATTCAGATAATTTAATTTAAAAACAGCCATTTGCACTAAAGGCCATCAGTTATGTAAACATATGCTATACTAATAAGTTGAATTAGCAGAAAGGTAAAGGCAGAACCACTCTATGAAAAATAATAAAGAAAACCTGCTGGGTTTGCAAAAGAAATCACAGCCCTGCACTAGCAAAACTGTCTGTATTTCTTTATGATGTATTGTCTAAGGGGTGCTCAACAAACATTTGATGAAGGAATAAATGAATGTTGCCTATTTAATTCCAAAGAGAAATTTTCTTTGGTGGGGAAATTCAACTGTCAAAAATGAAAAAGAAATTCTTTGGTGGCTGTAGTCAAATACATTTTAGGAGAAGAAAAAGAAGATTCTTATTGTCATCATGTGTGGAATGTAGAGAAATTACATAGATAACAATAGAAAGAAGTCAGTCTAATATAATTAACAATAATTTATTGTATGTTTTAAAATAACTTGAAGAAAAGATTTTGAATGTTCTCCATACAAAGAAATGATAAATGTTTGAGATGGTAGATATGCTAATTACCCGGATTTGATCACTACACATTGTATCCCAGTATCGAAATATCAAACTGAAACCCATAAATATGTATAATTATTGTGTGTCAATTAAAAATAAATTTTAAGATGAAAGAAAACATCTTATGGCTTCCTGGTTCAAGGTGAGTGAGTAGAATATGACTTTACTTCTCCTTTCTCCCCAAGAAAAGATGAAAAAAAAACTGAAGAAAAAGGAGAAAGAATTTGAAAAATACAATAAATTCATAGTAGTATTGACTAAAGTTTAATATACTAACCAGTTGAAAACAGAAAGGAAAATGTGACAGACCTGAGTAACCTTTAATACAATATAGAGACTTGCTCTTCCCATCAGAACAACAGATTAACCTTGTCTAACAGGCATGGGGGCATCTGGTGGTAAAAATTAGTTAAGAGGTTATGCAACAGCCGTACTGACCCCTGGCTCTTGGATCTGCCACAGCATTGCTACTGGAGACATAGGAGGGAGGACTGATCTCTAGCTTTGTGCTTCCACTTGTAATAAACAACTTCTGCAGCTCAGATGGGATCTTCTTGGTCTTCATCCCCTTAGCTCAGTGAAGAGCCCTAGAATCTGAGCCAATGCTTATGATGATTTTCACACAGGCCAATGGTCATAAGACCAATGAACCATACACTGAAAGTGGGAGAAGATATTAATCCAAAATGCAGACAATTTTTAAATGTTAATGATTATGATTAATATGGTCAATATTCCTGAGACCATCTCAAACATAAAATAAAAAGACGCAATAAAATAGTCTGAATTTTTAAAGTGTAACAGCTAAATTCAAAGCCCAGTACAACATCTAAATCATAACGAATATGAAAAACGACATAGAGAAGAAATATAAAAGATATAGTGTAGGAAAGATTTCCATAGATACACATATATAGCACAGATTAGCTGCTTTATTTCGTTGTTCACTATATATATTGAAATTCACTGCATTACCATTTACATTAGAGTTTTAAAATAAACACTGATCTGTTCCTAATTTTTAGAAATGAAATTTGTGATCATATATTAATTCTTAATCTTATCCTCATATTCATTTAAATACACAAATTCAAGTATATGACTTTAATTTTCCCTTTAAAGTAACAGATGCATGTTGAAAACTTTAATGATTTCCATCTTTGTGTTTCATAAATATTCTATAAAACTGATACTTATAAACCTATTATATATGAAAAACTGAGTCTAAGTAATTTATAGAGATCATAGAGCCAGTAAGTGGCCTGTAGGATTTGAATCAAAGATTTAGTCAGTACTTAAGTAATCTCTCTAATATTCTAATATTTTGCAGGTATTACAGAAAGGAATGCAAAAATAGCACAATGGTTTTCATATAACTTCAGCTCAAGCTATATTAATAAAATTCTAGAGTAAACTTCCATGAAGAAGGCAAGATAATATCTGCTTATAATTTAAACCTAAAGCTGAGAAGAAAAGCTAGTGAACCAGTGGACACAAATGCATTTTCCTTTGTTTTGATTTCTTTTTTAAGATTTTCTTTCATTTTTAAGTATTTATGTGCTAAATATCATAATTTCTAATTTATTTTAAATGTTATATATGAGTTGATTTTGATAATCAAGTAGGAAAAATATTACTACCTCTGATTTCATGGATAAGAAAAAGAAATAGAGTTTCATATTTATTTTTATACTTTTATTGGTGCATTATAGTCTCATAATATAGTTCATACTTATAGTGACATATATGCACACAGCACTTTGTAGGCTTTCCCCCAACTTCCTCCCCACTCCCTTTCTTCCCCTTATAAGATATTAAGATTGGCATTAGTATTCTCATATATGTATATAATGTCAATGGAAGTGATCCCTTCATTGATTCCCTTCCCTTGACCACCTCCCTGTCTCCATGGGAGTTTCTTCTCCATTATTTGAAGTCCATCTGGTATCTCAATTACTCCATAGTTTCCACATATGAGAGAAAACATATTCCCCTTCACTTTCTGTGACTGGCTAATCTCACTTAACATAATGTTCTCCAGGTCCATCCATTTTCCTACAAATGGCATAATTTTGTTCTTTATTGCAGAGAATTTTATAGTGTGTATATTCCATAATTTTATAATTCACTCATCTGTTGATAGACTCCTAGGTTGGTTCTATAATATGGCTATTGTGAATTGTGCTACTATAAACATGGATATGCATATATTACTATAATATTCTGATTTCAGTCCCTTTAGAAAGATACCCAGGAGTGGTATAGCCAAATCATATGGTAGATCCATTCCCATTTTTCTGAAGAATCTCCACACTGATCTTCATAGTGTCTGTACTAATTTGCAATTCCACCAACAGTGTAGAAGAGTTCCTATTTCCCCACATCCTCGCCAGCATTTAATGTTGTTTGAATTCTTGCTGATTGCCATTCTGATCTGGGTTACATGGAATCTCAGTGTAGTTTTGATTTACATCGTCCTGATTGCTAGTGATGTTAAACACAAGGAAGTTAAATTTATCTATCACAGCACAAAAAAAAGAGTGCATTTTTTGGGGAAAATTAAGACATTTCAGAATACAAATTAGTAAAATACAGGTCCCAGATAATGTCTACTATTACATTTGTGGAGTGGGGGAGGTATTGGGGATTGAACCCAGAAGCATTTTACTTGGAGCTAAATCCCCAACCCTATTTTATTTCTTATTTTGAAACAGGATTTCATTAAGTTGCTATGGGTCTCATTATGTTGCAGAGGCTAGCCTTTAACCTGTGATTCTCTTGTCTCAGCCTCCCAAATACTGGGATTACAGGTGTAAGGCATTTAACTTTTTAACAACTGTTACTTAAGCAGACTTTTAGGGATTAGAAAAGCATTTCTCAAAGTGTGTTCCACAAAATCTTTCCAAGGAGAATGTTGACTGGGGATAAGAAACAGTCACACATGACTTATAGGAAAGTCACAAAACCTATGAGCATTTTTAAAACTGAGAAGTCTTTCACTGAAGAAGCTTATTTTTGGATTTAACTTTATATTTCTGAAATGAATACTGTGCGGAAACTTATTTTTCTCTTAGCATTTACTAATATCCATCAGAAATAAGGCTAAAAATATCTAATCCTCAAACAAATCCCATGAAAATAATGAGTTTCTCTCTACTTTTTTTGTGACCTTCTAAGGCCACAAGACTAAAAAGCAGCAAAGTAAGGATTTGCACTCAGGTCTGCAGAGGAAATCCAGAGAGATTTCCCCTTCCAACTTTGGCTAGAGTTCTTTTTATTCCCACTGCTACTGTCATGCTCCGTTTATTTTTAACCCATGCATCCCATGCTGGAGGAAATTGCTTGAGCTGCCACTTCATGCCGCACTTCAGAATTTTGTTCCAATTTTGAGAGAGAATTCTTGATAACAGAATTGCTGTGTTAAGTATTTGTTTAAAGCTAAAGCAGAAAACCACTCATGAGTAACACAGGCAGTTAAATGGTACCATCTGGAGCAAGAGGCATCTGTAAGTATCCTTATTTAAGAACCAGTTTACAAATAATAACAGACCCCTGGAATTAAGCAGTTAGCTCCTTTGTCATGGATAACAGCATTCAAGGGAAATAGCTTGCTTCATTGCTTTTGAATCCTCACAAACAGAAATATCAGGGTATTTTGGCTGTTTCCTTAGAAATACCAACACAGGATCTCTTAAATCAATAATATTATGACTAAAAGATAATCCAGTTGGTATATTTCAATTTAATTGACATGGACAATAATAAAATTTCATAGTTAGAAGAAGAGCAAGGACAATAAGCTGATCTAGATCAAAGCTCAAGAAAAATTAAAAGATAAATTTTGGGGAAAAATACTTCAAAACATAATATAACAAATATTGAGCAAATAAGACAAAGTTTTTTCTAGTAATTAGTTGTCACAAATTATGTTTTCACTTTATATTTTGCTTGTCTGAATAGCGTTCATCAAAATGTATCTTGATTGTTTTGAACAGTGCATAATTATTTTGTGTGCTCAGGAAATACTTGTAGAATAAATATAGATAAAAATAGAGACAGTAATGTAGAGGTAGATATGGCACAGAAAATACAATACCATAAGGAAAAGAAAAGCAACTTGAGACCTAGAAAGTCAGGGTTCCTTAATGCAATGTTTTCCTGTGTTAAGACGGTAATAACAGATGAACGGATAATGAAAATGTGGTATATATACACAATGGAATTTTACTCAGCCATAAAGAACGACAAAATTATATCATTTGCAGGAAAATGGATGGAACTAGAGAATATTATGCTAAATGAGATCAGTCAGTCATAGAAAGTTAAGAGTCCGATATTTCCTCTCATGTGTAGAAGCTAGAGAGAAAATAGGGGAAAAAAAGGAACTCGATAATTGAGAGTAATCAGAAGAATAGTGAAAGGGGATCTAGGGAGGAAGTTGGGGAGGGAAAAGGGAAGAACTGATCAAAGAAACAGTTCAAAGTATGCTGTGCCCATTCATGAAGGTATCGCTAACAACCTAGCTATTACATATGAGGTTGGGTGGGGTGGGTAGCAAGGTGGGACCTGAAGGAAACACCAAAATCTGTGTACATGTCTGTTTGTATGAATCTGAACCTCACTGAGAAGTATAATTACAATGTACCAGTAAAAGGTATATATATATAAATATATATATATATATATATATATATATATATATATATATGTTTAAATGTGGTAATATTTGCATTGCATTCTGAGATAAATCAACAGACACTGCTCACAGCAAAGAAGACTGCTGGGGCCTGTAGGTATCTAAGTGTTTGCAAGGCCATCCGCAGACCTGTGGGGATCAACATGTCTGTGAGCTCTGCTCCTGAAGTCTAGAATATTCTTCCTCTTTCATTTACCCTCTGTCTGTTCCATCTGTCATTTGCCAGCTGTTGAGACCTCCTTGAAAGCAGCTTTATCAATGTGGATTTAACTTGTGTACCTTCCTCCTATTATCATTGGATACTAAAATCATAGATAGTAGACCCACTTATAAAACCCATGTGACACCTCTAACTAGTATCTATTTTCTTTCTGAAATGCTTTATGTAGTTCTGTGCACAAAAATGGCTTTTCAAGGACAAATGAGATACTGCTGTTTATCATATCACTATTATACTATACTGAAATCTTTCTCTCACACACACAAACACCCACACAAAATCAGTCTAACAAAAAACAGTTGTGAAGATCCTAAATTTAATGTCGGTAATTTGTTATGAATGCATGTGTTTGATGATTTCAGTATACCTAAATGTAATGTAAGTCTATATCCTGGGCTTAAATATTTTTTCCTCTCCTAATTTTCTCAGAAGAGGACCTCAGGAGTGTCTCTTGAGAGTTAAAGATGAGCAAATGAAGAAATGGACTACTGTGCAAACTCCAAGAGAGTGGACAAATGTAAGTACCAAAAGCAAAGGATTAAGCCACCCAGGAGGACAAGCCTGATATGTACATACACACTGGAAAGACAGTACTAAATATCAGGTTGTTCCTCAGTCTCCTCACTTTCATGAATAAACAGCCAAACTGTTTCCTGGATTTTATAGTTAATTTACAATAGTTAAACATAAAACTATTTATAATACTTAAGCATAAAGCATTATAATAGTTATTTATCTAGCTTTACACTAAAATAAAGTTTACAATATTTAAACATTAAAAAGATTATAGTAGTTATTTATCTAGATATGTATGTTTATTTTAAGTGTCCACTGATACTTCTTAAGAGTTTTCCCATGGGTGTTTTCTGGCGTGTGTGTGTGTGTATGTGTGTGTGTGTGTGTGTGTGTGTATGTGTGTTATGTCTGAGAGGATGTTGACCCTGCCAATGCACCTGCATCCGGACAACGCTTTAGAATGAATAACAAAATCAAGTCCATTTTCTTCATGTTTTATAAGAATGAGCATCCAGTTATGTTACACACATACTTTCTTTTCTTTTCCTCCCTGGCTGCTTGGACCCTTGCAAAATTCCACTCCTTTCACACAAATCATATCCATTTTAATCCCTTCTTTAAAAAAAAAAAGTTCTTTTTCTATTTACTGAAGATGGTGGCTAGTTTGACTTGATAAGGAGATACAGAAACATCTCTGCTAGGTAAGTGCAATGTCTTCTCCTCAGGTTCTGTCCTATCTAGGATTTTATGTCATTTTTATGCAAATACAATTCGTGGAATGAGGAGGAGACTAGAGGACGACTTAAGATGTCTGTCACTGCTCAAAATATAGTGACAAAGTCTTTTAGAATGTCTAAGTAACTCCAACTTTGTCCTATTTCCTCATCAAAACTCTTGCCCACCTTAGATAACCCCAGGGAATTAAATGCCAATAGTTACTTTTGTAGCAAGAAAGGGATAGGACTGGGAAAACTTCTCCAAAGCCTAGTTCCATCAAACTGCTCTTCATGTCTGGTTCTGGTGCTTCGATGATTAGGTGCCCCTCGGTGACTTTTCCATGATGTTCATATACTGTGCTTTTAACTTTGACAGAGTGCTCTCCCTTTTTATATTTTCCATTTCATAGTTCCACATATCTTTAGGCTCCTACGAATATATCATATATTGTGCTTCTCATAGGCAACACAAAAACTTTCTATTTTGGTAGCATTAAAGATGTCCTTTGTATGGTATGATACATTTTGGCAATTTAGGCAAAGAAAAAGAAAGCATTCACTTAACAGAGTGTATTTGCAAATAGGTACAATATGCTAACTTTACATAATACTACTAGGAATCAAAAGGTTTAATTTACAGAATGAATGACTGCATAATGCAGTCTTTAAATGTACAGAAAAAAAAAAGCTTTCTAAAAATGAAAAGCAACTGGGCACCATTTTTTTCTTTGTTGCATAAATTCCTAAGAAGCTTTCATAAACTCATCTTTCTTCCTCAAGGTAATTATGCCTAAAAGAATCCTGTAAAAAAAACTAAATAATTGATCTATATAGACTTAAATGAAAACAACTTATACCTGTTTATCATGTGGGAGTAGGAGGGACAGTAAACACGTGAATGTGATTGAAGCATTTTATATAATTGGAAGGATGATATTAATGAGAAAATTTCCTGACGTTCATGTGATTTATTCATGTGATTAACTATGGAGAACAATATATAAATTGAGTTACTCAGTGGTTGATTGTGGGAGCTGTTTAATTTGACATTTGTACTTCTAGTCCTAACTTAGTATTAAGTTTTAAAGGTGTAATTCAAAAATAAACTTCATTGGAATAAAAGTAATGTCATAATCAGTATCTGATTCATCTAGAAATGATACCATTTCCACAGCGCCATGCATAAGCAAACACACACACACACACACACACACACACACACACACCACTTCCTTCCTCCTTCCTTCCCTTCCTTCCTTCCTTCCTTCCTTCCTTCCTTCCTTCCTTCCTTCCTTCCTTCCTTCCTTCTTTCCTTTCTTACTTCCTTTCTTCCTTCCTTCCCTTACTTTTTGTGGTACTGGGGATTGAAACCAGGGCATTCTACCTCTGACCTATACCCCCAGCCCTATTTTAATTTTATTTTGAAACAAAGTCTAAGTCAGTCTTGGAGGGTCTCACTAAGTTTCCGAGGCTGTCCTCAAATCTGTGATCCTCCTATCTCAGTCTCTCAAGTATTGGGATTATAAGCATGAGCCACCATGCCTGGCTTATAACTTTTTAAAAAATTCCTACAAATTTTTTGAGTAGGTAAGGGTTCTATCAGATCGTTTCTAAATTATGCCAGACCCCAGCAACTCCAAAAGAAAAAAAAAATACATCTAGTTTAAACTAAAATTGAATTTTTTGAAAAGCCTGAGTCTTTTCAATTTATATGAAGAAGATGCATTATTTTAATTTATATGAAGGATATGTATATTTATGTTAATTAATAGTAATTGTTTTTATAACACTCATTATGTGTCAGGCTCTGTACTAAGCATTTTATAGGTAAAAACCCATTCAATTATCTCAAGAACTGAATGGAATGTTTTCTATAAACATCCCCACCTTATATATGAAACTAAGGCACACAGTTTAAAAGATTCAAAGTTTCCTAAGGAAGCTAAAGCACAGAGAGTTTAAATGATTCAAAGTCTGTTGTGACCACACTCTGAACATCACACTGTGCCATCTTTCTGTGCCTAAGAAGCATATATTGGAGCAGAAGAGATTTATGTAACTGAAATACTGAATTATCTACAGGGTAAATGAAGGCTGGAATAGGCTCCACTGGGGCTGAGATCCTGATCATTTGATTCACTCTCTATTGTTTTCCATTATTAAGACCCAGAAGAGTACATTAAACAATGTAGGCAGTTGGTCCATTATGATGAATGTATAAATTCCACTGGATAGTCATTGGTGTCTCTTACTGGAGTGACAATCTCAGGTTTTTAGCTCTGGAAATCTTGGTTCTACTGGTGATAAAAACAAAAACTGCCAGTTCATTATATATATGAATTCCTGGACTGACCAACAAAAAATAATAGATAGGACAAAAGAAAAAAATGCAAAAGTTCCTTTTGTCTAAATACATGACTCTTGCTAACTCTAAAATGCTAGAATTCTAAGGGGAATAAAATAATTCTCTCTCAGTTCAGTGTCTCTTCGTCTTTTGATCTTCCCTTGCTGCCAGCCACGCCATGCTTTTGTGGACTAAAAACTTCCTATCAACTAGTTTTTCTCTTTGTGATTGTTTTCCCTAAAGATAAAAACAACAGAAATTCCAACTGAGTGTTCCATTTATTCAGACATACAACAAATATCTATTTCACCTTTTCACATCTCCCCATCCTTAGTTCATAATCAAGTGAAATGGCATATCGAGAAACAGAGGCTATCAGACAGAGTCATCTCATTTGTCCCGATTCCACACCCTGCTTCCAGTATCCCCATGCACAGCCTTCTCTCTGCTGTTGCTGCTTCTGCAGAACAGCATCTCTTTAGATAGGAATTCATACCTCTTGCTTATTTAAAGATGATTATCATCACTTTGATCTCTAGGACCATTAGTTTATTCCATACTCTATGACCCTTCCCATCAGCATACAAACATGCCTTAGTTATACCATTTTAAAAAGAAAAAAAAAATTGCTTGACCTTTAATCTCTGCTCCTCTTCACAGCAAAACTTATTAATTGAATATATCAAGAAGTCTCACCTCATTCACCTACTGTTTTTATCTTATATAACTAACATGATTAAAACTTTTTAATAACTTGTATTGCACTTAGAAAAAAATTCTAAATTGCTTACCATGACCTAAAATATTTTAAAGAAACTGGCCCCTGCTTACCTCATCTGCTTCATCATGCCCCAAACCTACTTCCACTCTCCTCCAGCTCATCTTCTTTCTGTCCTTTAAAATCCAAGTTCCACCCCTCACTCCCCATGCCTGCCACCACTGCCACTGCTTCTACCTGGACCACTTGACTCCTAGAGTGTCAAAGAGCTAGTGTTTCCTCATTTAAGGTGAGGTAGGGTAGGAAAAATAAAAGCAATATGTAGAAAGGAGATAAACAAGGAAGAAAAGGGAGACTATAACTTTAAATCTAAAAACTCTATGATGGCCCTCATCTTCACCCTGAAGGTCCATTTTCCTTCAGACCTAACTTCCTAAAAGGCTCAATAAATCTTAGAGCACCATATGTCCAGTTAATTGTGCATACATATGTTGTTAACCTCTAGAACATATTTTTAGACTGATTTTAAAAAGTCTAGATAAAGATGTTGTTCAAACCCAATGATATGGGTGTAGTCCACGTGCTATCCATCAGCTAGATAATGTCAACCTGAAGATTCTGAGAAGAATCAGACAACTGTCAGCTGCTCCACAATCAAAGGAATCCAACTCATTAAGCTAACTGCTTCCCAAGTTTTCCATTTACAAAGTTTTCTTTAAGAGAAGAGACCTGCACTCCCAAAGCTTGCTCTATTACTCTGGAGGTGGCCGGCATTCCCTCTTAAATATATATTAAATATATATTTCTTTCCTACATAAACTTCTGTCTGTGTCTGACTGGATCATGCTTAAGTTTTTTCTGTCATGTAGGCTAGGGACCCCACAGACCCTGAAGAATTGACCCTTCTCCCACAACAAGGTCACATCAAATATCATCTCCTTGGAAAGGATTTCTGATTTCTATATGAGAAGCCCTGTATTAGTTCTCTATGGCTGCATAACAAGTTGGCCCCAAAATATAGGTGCTTTTGTTTGTTTTTGTGTTATTGGGAATTGAATCCAGAGGCATTCTAATTCCTAACTACATCCCAGACCAAATTTATTTCTTGTTTGGAAACAGGGTCTCACTAGGTTGCTGAGAGCCTCATTAAATTGCTGAGGCTGTCCTTGAACCTGCCATCCTCCAGTCTCAGCTTCCCAAGTTCTAGGATTTCAAGTGTGCACCACTACGCCTGGCTCAATATGGTGGTTTAAAATATCGATGATCATGTATTTTCTTTTACCTTTTCTATCAGGAATTTAGAAAAGGCTTGGTTTTATCTTGGGATATCCCATGAATTTACAGTCTGATGTCAGCTGAGCTACAGTCATCCAAAGGCCTGACTGCAGCCCATGATCCACACCCAAGCTGGCTCATTTACATGGCCAGCAAGTGGAGATAAGCCAATTGGATTCTCCCCACATGGATCCCTCCAAAGGACTCTATGTCTTCACTACATAGGGGCTGGTATCCCCTAGAGCAAACAGTCTCATAGATCCAAAAGGTGGAACCTTTTATTTTTATGGCATAGTTTCAGAGGATATACACTATATTCTACTGATTTTATCAGCAGCTATGATTAAATGTGAGAAAGGTATCCAGAAGCAAGTAATACTGGAAGAATAGGTCACCTTGAAGCTTGGCCACCAAAATCCCCAACCTCAACTCCAGCCTTTTTCTATCCTCTGTGTGTGCAAGTGTGTGTATTTAACATTTTTATCATATTTATACTTTAAAATTTGTTTATGTATTTATTTACTTGCACTTTTACTCTCTTCTCACATAGAATGCAATCCAAACGTGTTGAATAAATTAGTAAATTCATTCATCATCAATCATGCACCCAATGCTATGATAAGTACTAAAGTAACATGCTGAATAAAACAGGTCTGTCTTTGGGGAAATCATAGTAAAATAGAGGAAGAAGATAAGACGCAAGAAAATCACAATATAAAAATTGCTATGAAAAATCTCTGCTATGGAGTACAGAAAATAAGTGTCATTGAAAGAATTACAAATGTACAAAGGAAGGTTTGGGGGAAGAGGATATGCATTTGCAAAGCACAGGAGCAATAAACAGTAAAAAACAGCCGGTAATTGGATCCTCTGAAGCATGAGGTATATATGGAGGGAATTGTCAGGAAATAATACTGGAAGGATGGGCTGAGAAGATTCTGAGTGAGTTTATGTACCATGCATGATCACTGTGGCTAGATTACAGAGGACTGGTTAATGAGTAGCAGCCCTGACAGGAAGAACATCAGTGAGGAGACTCTCTTAGGGTAATGCTAAGTCCCAAATAGGTATTACTTATTGATGGGTGGGTCTTCATGACTTGGGGAGTCAAGGCTATGCTACATTTACTAGTCTTCATTTTTGCTGTTATGTTTTGCTTGTTGTCTTTTACTTAAATTTTGTTAATCTTTCCTCCATTTCAAATAAGAATTCTTTGTCAATCTACCAAATTTATTAGTGGCAGAATGCAGTAGTGTGTCTTTGACTGACACATTCCAATTGCTAGCATGAGGAGACTGAGAAAATAAGGGGAAAAAATGGCATTTCCCAGATTCTCTTGCAGCTAAGAGTTAAGGTAAGTTTTAGGTTTTGCTATCCATGTAGACTAGCATAAATTCCTAATTTGGAACTCAATCACATGGAAAAATGAAATATCATATCATGTTAATGATATATCATGTAACTGATAAAGGCAGATGTGGCTGTTTTGGAGCAAATAGTTATTCAGCAAACTTTTAACCATAGCAAAGGCAACAGTTCCCTGGGTATTCCATTTCTATTCTATGGTTTTTGAAGTTGTTGCAGCATTCAACTTCAAATTTCTTTTTTTTTCATCTCTCTTAATGATTAATGAGCTACGATTATCTTTTAATTAATCACTTTTTGCTTTCATTAGAGTGGATTTTGTTGTCTCTAAATAAAAACTCTAACATATATATATAATGTTATTATATATTATTACTCTAATGGTATTAGGTATTACTCTGTAATGGTATATATATATATATATATATATATATATATATATAGTATTATGTATTACTCTGTAATGATATATATATGGTATATATATATGGTATTAGGTATTACTCTGTAATGGTATATATATATATATATATATATATATATATATATATATATATAATGGTATTAGGTATTACTCTGTAATGGTGTATATATATTCACCAAAATAATACATAAGCAGTCCCAGGTGAACTAGTGCCTGCATGTGCGCCTTGCAAATACATTGCTCTGTGGTAACATCGACCTCATCTGTGAAGTTCCTACAGGAACTCCCATCCCCTTCATTCTCTCTGTTGTGGAGGATTTGGGATTTCTCAGATCAAGTAATACTTCTTGTCACTCTACTATCTTCTGTTTTTCTCCAATTCACCTAAAAGTAGCAGACTTAGCTTCAGGAAGAAGACCATAATTAACAACATTCCACACATCCCAGTTCCCCCATTTCAGTGCATAGTTCTTATTGGGAAAGGGATGAGTGAGTCCCAATTTCATACACTGTCTCACTTATCTATCCTTTTTTACTTCTTCACCTCAAGGTACTGGATCTTTGTGTCTACTTTAATACAATTTTCAAGGAAAGTCTAAGTTTTGTTCTGAAACATAGATTCATGTAACTTTAGTACTGGAAATTCATTGTTAGCACTTATGTGTTGTCTCGTGTGTTTATGTTACCCATCTGATGTTAGACTATGTGGAGAAGTTAAACAGTGACACCTGATCTACTTCTTTCTGGAATGATGGTTTAAAGTACCACATAGAAAGGTCCTGGCCTCCTTGTTTCTGCCCAGTGGTGTAGCTGATTTTAGTTTGGGTTCTTTCATCAGAGTCCTTAAAACACTGCTCCCATAGCCACAACATGCATAAAGAAGGCAGACAAAGATTTCTGGGGATGAAATGACAGAGGATTGTAGTATCACACAGCTCTAGGCAGCATTTGGTAGAACATAATGGAGAATAGTAAAACCTCACACAGAATTCAATTGATAAAGACTCAGCACTTAGAGACAGCTTTGAAGCTACATATCATAAAATACCAGTGTAATGGGGAGCCTGAATGCCTGGTGAGGCAGGGCTTTAATTTGTTTTACTGAGCAGAATACCAGCTGCTTCTCTGTTTAGTCGGAGGTAAAAAAGCCATCTTAAAACTGATCTTCTCTACTCTGTGCAGTTATACAGATACGCAAATGTAGGGAATAAAGTCACTCCTAACTGAACAAATCTTCAGTTAGTTTAGCAGGCGGCACCTAACTCTTGATAATCAGAGCCCCACAAGTGGGTGCACCAATTTGCATAAGAAATTATTGGCAAACGAAAAAGGTAAATTCCTCACCACTTTCCCTTGAGGTTAGAAATTAACAAAAGCCATTTAATGGAAAATGAGAACCATGATTAAATTCTTCTGACACCTGAGAACCCTAAGGGGAATTCACTGGGAGAGAAGAGAGTACATGGTTGGCCTATACCCAATGGGAATTCCTGAAGAGGGAAATCCGTGATTTTTCTAGTTTATTTACTTACTTATTTATTTTTATTTATTTATTTATTTATTTATTTATTTATTTATTTATATTTTGTGGTACTGGGGATTGAACTCAGGGGCATTCTACCTTCGAGCTATACCCCCAGCTCTATTTTTTAATTCTTTATTTTGAAACAGGGTCTCACTAAGTTGCAGAGGGCCTCACTAGGTAGCTGAGGCTGGCTGCAAGCAAACCTGGATCCTCTGGTCTCAGCCTCCCAAATGCTGGGATTACAAGCACGCGCCACCAGGCCCGGCTCCTAGTTTATGACTACAGAATCAACAATGGAAAATTCTGATCTTGGAGCTCAATTATGGAGTAATAGCATAGTTTGTAAAAGGATCTAAATCATGTAATTTGCCATCACTAGAGAACAAACAATATTCAGTAGAAATCCTTTAGTAGTAAAGGCACATTGGACTCTTTTGTAGTCCCTCTCTACCTGGAATTTGGAAGCAGGATTGCATTGTAACAGCCCCAGGTCAATCTTTGCAGGTACAAAGTCTTTCCTGTGATGCCTTGCCTAGGTAAGGGAAAGGGTAACTGTGCACCACATAAAAAAGGAGAGTGAGGATATGAAATAGGATAAAAAATAAAGGAGACAAACAGGGAAAGAAAGAGGGACTATAGCTTTCAGTCTAAAATATTCCATGGTTGCCCTCATCTTCACCCAAGCCTAAATTTTTCACAGACCCAGTAAATATAACTTCAGTCAATTGGCACAAATACATTTTGCTAGTTTATGGAATGTATTTTTAGGCTAGTAAAATAAGTCTAGAGAAAATATTGTTCAAAGTCCAATGATATGGGTATAGCCTAAGTGCCATCCATCAACCAGATGTCAGTCTGAAGATTCTGAGAAGAACCAGACCACCATCCCTGCTCTGTGCTCCATGAACAAAGGAATTGAGCTCAACCCCCTCACATGCTCACCATTTAAAAAATATTTCATGTAAAATAAGAGCCATGTCTCCACAGAGTTACTCTGCCCCTCTGCCTGTGTGTCACTCCAGCTTTCCATTACTGCTGCTCTCTTTCTTTCTCCCCCTTCTCCTTAGGAGAGAGCCCACATTCTTTGAATGCGTATCTGTTGTCCCTTTAAATAAATCCATCCATATCTCTACTGTTAGTCTTGGACATTCTTTTCCAGCCTGTGTTCACAGCACATTTCTGATCTACTTTGTACTTATGTACAGAGTGCTCAGGATTATGTTGTTGAAATATGACGTATAAGATAATGCTAATGACAAAATAAGAATTGAAATCCAGAACATAGATCTAGAAGAAAGGCTAAAGACAGTCATATTTGATAATTATTTCAGAGTTTTATGGTGTGGTGAGGGTTTAAGAAACTCGGTGTTATGCATAGATACTAAAGTGGTACACCTCCTGGTGGCTCTTTGGTCCATGCCTTTACGTAACCTCTCCCTCTTGAGTGAATGTGGAACCTGTGGCTTCTTTAACCAATTGGATATAGCAAAGGCAGTGGGATGTCACTCTTATGATGATACTGTGTTATGTAAGACTCAGTTGCCTGGAAAGATTCTCCTTGTTGGTTGATGAGGAAGCAGCCCAGGGTTGAGGAAGTCTACATGGCAAAGAACTAGAGGTGCCCTTTCGAGACTGCAAGCATCCTCTAGGACCTGAAGGTGTTTCTCAGAAAATAGAAAAGCCATCACAGTTACATAGCTACTAGGAAATGAATTCAATCAACAAGCTTAATGAGCTTCCAAGTGGCTTCCTCCCCAGTCTAGCCTATAAATGAAAATATAGCCCAGTGGTAGCCTTATGAAACCCTGAGCAGAGTGCCCAATTAAACCATATCTACACTTTTCACCCACAGAAACTATGAGATTAAAAATTCACCAGGTATGGTGGCACACACCTATAATCCCAGTACTTGAGAGGCTAAGACAGGAGAATAACAGGTTCAAAATCAATATCAGCAACTTAGGCCCTCAGCAACTTAGTGAGACCCTGTTTCGAAATAAAAATAAAGGAGACAGGGGGTAGGGTGTGTAGCTTAGAGGTAGAGCCCATCAGTTCAGTCAATCCTTAATAACAAGAAAAAAAACCTGTTCTTTTTTAATTCACTAATTTTAAAGTAATTTGTTATAAGTGACTACACTATTATTCTTAATGAAAGATCATTTAGGACTTCCCCAGCCTAGCAAGCTCCACCTTGGACAGGCATATGATCTGTGATAGAATTCAAATATGTAACTCTGTAGTACATAACATGTCTCAGTGTCTTTTTTTTTTTCAATCAGTTCCCCAAATTCCAAGGAACTCATGCACATCTCCTTTAGGATGAGAGAAAATACAGCCCCTGGAGTTATGTAGGACAGCAGTGAAGCATAAGTAAAGGGAAACATTGAAATAGCAAAGGAGAAAGAGCTTAGTTCAGTTACTACATCTTATAGCTAAAAAAGCTGTAGCAACCCCCAAATGCTTGATGAGCCTAAGCATTCTACTTGGCACTGGGTTGCTTATGATGGAAACTTTTAACTATTGTGTGTACAAGGGGCAGGTGGTCAATCAGAAAAATGGGCCCATGGTTGAGGAAGTCTACAAGGTAAGGTGGCCTCGTGGGACTAAAAGTTTTCTCTAGGATCTGAGGGTACCCTCCAGAAGCCAACATCAGTCATATAGCTACAAAGAAGAAATCCTGACCTACCAGATATATATCCTTTATATACAATTTATATGTGGTCAACCGTATATAGTTTTATTTTATTTTTTTTTAATTTTTATTGTAGTAATTCGTGCAATATAGCATACATCTTTGTTAAGTACAAATTGTTAACAACATATTTGCACACAATTCTCATTTGACCCCTTCCCCGATTCCCAGTTTTATAATATTGTTTCAATTTTTCATTGTCTGCCACAAGAATTCATTTTTCCCAACACCCCTGTAATACCCCAAGATATGTGAGCTCTTCTCAAGGCCTCAGGGTAAGAACAAAATTTGGATCTCTGTCATTAAACAGCAGCCTACCCTTACCCCTACATTTATTTATTTCCTAAACTTTTGGGAAATTTGCTTTCCTCTTCAATTATCTTCCTTCTCCATCCACCAGCTTAGGCTATAAAGAAGAATCAAACAACAAAGACTAGAGTGGGAGTTGTCTTTTAGGGTCCTGACCACTTTAGCATCTGTCCCTATACCCATAAAGATTTTCAAGAACCCTACCAGACAAGGAGTTCACCACTCAGAACACAAATCTGACAACCTTCTTGAATTTTAGGGATAAGGGAGCAACAAGACTTCTCACATCTTCCAAGTTCATGTGGGAAAAACATAGTCCAAGTTAATTTGATAATGTACAACATCTTGTCACCTCTTCTCAAGTCAAATACCCCCCCCAGTTATTTTTATAGATTCCTTAAGTAGAGGACAATACATCATTGGCAGCATTAACAATCTTATATTCAGAATGTCAAAACATAAATAATATGAACAGTAACATAAATAATACTTTTAGTTCTGCCTAAATGTGCCACAGTTACAAATAAGGAAAAGTGAAGAAGAGGATGGTTTTATTAAAAACAGTAGAAGAGTAGTAAGAAATAGAAATAGGTAAATTCTTGGAGTTAAGGAGTAGAAGATAAAGAAAACATTTAACCTCACCAACTCTCCATCCTGCTGCTGTATCATTACCTACTCTTTGACCTCTTTGGCTGATTCCCAAGTACCAGACATAACCATTGCCTTTTGGGGTGTGGATTAATAGCTGTTTCACTACCCAATCCTCAAAAGTAGAGATGTCTTTGATTATTTTGCTATTAGGGTGGCGATTCCTGTTTCACCAAGCTGAATCTCTGAGATTTTTTTTTTCTGAATTCATTTTTGTCCCAAAGGAAACATTGCTTTTCAAGGTGATTCAATTCTACTAGGCTGCATAGATTTTGTGGCATTATTGGATTAAATAGGCTTTATAGGCTTACCTTGGGAACCTGGACACCATTTATAACATATCTGTAGGGAAAATACATTTCAAGTTCTAAACTACCAGATCTACAGAAAGCTCATTAGTAAACCAGTAATGTCCTTTCTTTTCTGTGCCTCTCCTTTGCCTGTGAGAGAAGCAACCACACTGGTAATGAACTACATTCTTTTAACTACCTTCTTTTATCAGTTGGAATGCTTTTGTCTGTAAGTAACAGAAGACCCTGCTAAATGTGGCTTAAACAATAAGGACATTTATTATGACATTCAGCAAGAAGTCCAGAGAAAAAGAGATCTAAGAAATGGTTCTGCAGTCTAACAATGCCTTAAAGTACCTAAGCTCTTTCTAACCTTGGGCTTTGCCAGACTCTGCATGTCATCCATCTTCCTCATCCCTGACCCCTGGGCAGCAGCAGCTCTAGGCATCGAATCCTCATCACAACATCCAAAGTTAGGAAATGAAAGGGACCCAGGTGTTTTCTCCTCATGCATATTTCTTTTGTCAGGAAGAAACCTTTCCCAAAAGTCCTGCAATAGATTTTCTCTTGGGTCCTATTGGACAGAATTCAGTTCAAATGCAAACTCCAAATGAATTCTTGATGAAAGCAGAATGAGATTATGAACTATACACTTCAAGGATCATACCTTGGCCTGGGATTCCTCTTTGCTGAGAATATTTCCCCCAAACTTGTTAAAATTAGGATTCGATTAAGAAAAGAAGAGTGCTGCTGGGAAGTAGCCAATAGCATATGTCACAGTGTAATTTTACCCCTCTTTATTTCCTCTTGCTTAAGAGGTTTACTCTAGACCAGTAACATATGGCACCGGGCTGCAAGATGAGACTCTAATGGGACACAAAACACATTAACAAAATGCATGCTAAATTACAATGCTATGGTTGTGCTACAAATGTGATGCTGTGAAATTATATTCCTGACTAGACGGTATAAATAGTGCAGTGTCACTTTGGATGTTAGAGTGATTCATTGGGCTTAAAGACAGAAAGCATAGAATGCTCCCTAGTGCTAACAATGCTTGCTTTTCACTGACCTATGTCCAATGAGCCAAAAGAGAAACCACGTGGCATTCACATATAAACAAGAATGTTAGTTAATATGCCACTGACTATACATTCAAATTATGGCAGCTTTTCAATGATTAGTGACACAGAAAATCTCTGTCCAGGGACTATTAGTAATAGCTTTCTGAAAGCAATATCCTCTGAATTAGAGCCAAACACAACCAAAACACAGTCACCAAAAACATTCTTTTTTCAGTAATACTCTCAGATTGTCTATTTAGAAAAGATCATTACTCCTTTTGTGAAAGCTCATACTCGTTTATCACAAGGTTGTGTGAGATTAATTCACAATCTAGAAAGAGTAACTTAAATCCCCTTCATCTAAAAAGGATATTACAACTCCTGCCATAGACCCTGTAAGGATAATGATGCTCCACTGACCCTATTCCAGTAAAATAACCAGAAATAGGCTGGGTTACAGCTGAACTCAATTATCTATGTCTAAAACCAAAGTTGTGACATTTAAATACATAGAACAGTGAAGTCAACAATCTTCGTAGGAATACAGGATAGTCCACAGAGGAGAGGATGGTCCTTCTACAACCATATCCCTGTGTGGAATTTCATGACAAGATCTGGGTCTCAGAAAGGTTAAGTCATCAGTACCATCTCTCTCCTTCTGAAATGCCATGGAGTAATAATGTTAACTGCATACTATCATGACTTTTTGTTTTACTTCCTTTCTTTTGGAGGGTTTGGTCGGGTGTAAAGGCTGGAAGCCTTCAAATATCAATAGTATTTTCTTCCCAAACTTTAGTTCCAGAGTGGGGTTAAAGACTGTTAAAAAGACAGAGTCTTCTCATTTACTCTGGTTGAAATGTGAGTCTGAAATCAAAGAAAGCAATTATTAATGAGCATATAATATATCCTTTTCTTTTCCTACAAAACTAAAGACAATAAAGAGAATACATTTGAATGGGAAAGAAATATTTTTAGCTGCAGTGAAAATTTTCTTACAAATTTGCATCAATAGCCAGTAAAGTAAAATGAAAATCAGAATACATAAACAATGCTGAGGTGTCCTAAACCTACCCATGTCCTATCAATTTGAACTCCAATGGCAGTATTGTTTGCAAGAAACATTCTATCACATTGACCAAACAGACATGAATTATGAACTTAAATACGTAATCAGTGATTATTTATTGAGTGTTCAGCACAAGGCCTGGCTCTTTAAAAAACAAATCCAGTTTGAAGGAGCTTATACCACAGTTGAGGAGATTAAGCTATTATCCTAGAAGAAGTAGGGGAAAATGCCAGTACCATATGAAATTAAATACTAAATTTATATGTAATCTTAAATGTACACACATTTATACATTTTAATATTTTATTTCTCATCTGCTTTCTTTTCCTGACATCCGGTATATGTAATTCTTGTCCATTACCTTGACAATTGATCTTTTAATGTGGGTAAAGTGAAAGTCCTAATGTACTGTAGATTTTGTCTAAAGCTGGTATTTGAGCCCCAAATAAAATTAAGGTAAAGTACTCCTAAACTTTTATATTGTGGATAACTTTCTTCTTGCTGCAGGATTATTGGTATTAATTCTCAGGAAGGAACAGATGTTGGTAAAGCTAAAGAACTAATTGGGCTTTCTGCAGTTCTGTCAATACACAGGAAATCTTTCTATCCAGATACTTGCCAGAAAAATAACGAAAGATTTTTTTTTTCAGTTCCTTAGGGGCATTCTACCTCCAAGCTATACCCACAGCCCTATTTTTTTATTCTTTATTTTGAAAGCAGGTCTCACTAAGTTGCGGAGTGCCTCACTAGGTAGCTGAGGCTGGCCTCGAACCCAGATCCTCCAGTCTCAGCCTCCCAAATGCTGGAATTACAAACATGTACCACCACACCCGGCTAACAAAAAGTTTTCTATGAGGCACAGGGTGGCAAAATGGATCAAAACACAGAATCCATCTATATGCTGCCTGCAAGAAACGCACCTTACATACAAAGATTCCCACAAACTAAAGGTGAAGGGCTGGAGTAAGGTAATTCATGCCAATGGAACTCGAAGAAAACAGGAGTAGCAACTTTGATATCGGATAAATTAGATTTCAAGCCTAAGCTCATCAAAAGAGACAAAGAAGGTCACTTTTTACTAGTAAAAGGAACAATACAGCAAGAGGAAATAACAATTATCAACATCTATGCCCCAAACATAGGTGCAGCTACTTTCATGAAACAAGCTCTACATGATATAAAATCACACATAGATCC
>PVLC010008416.1:35262-58546 GCA_004027655.1 Graphiurus murinus | reverse complement strand
AAGAGAGAGAACTGGTTTGTGGAGCAGAGACTGAAGCACTTCAGCTCCAGGTTTTTTATATTAAAGTTATATTTTACTTTCCCTTCCTGTCTGTCTCCTTTCTGCCTACTTATTTCTTCTCTCCCATCAAGCTGAAGGAGATTTAAAATACCCAGCTCCTGCCTCCTCGGACCACATCTAAAATATGAGTTCTGAACCTAAGGTTGTACAAAGCCAGCTGTGTCCACATGACGGTCAGGAAACCATCTCTTGGGTTGAGGTAGCAGAGGGTGGCTCACCGTGGGGACAGGTGGGGGCCCCCGGGGCCATTGGTGAGCAGGTAGAGGGGTCTCCTGGGGAGCTCAGGAAGCCCGCTCTAGTCAAGATGATCATCTTGCTCACCTGGAGGCTGGTGCGAGGGAGACAAAGGCAGTTTTGTTTTTTTTTTTTCTTTTTTTTGCAGTACTGGGCATTGAACTCAGGGGCATTCTACCTCCGAGCTATACCCCCAGCCCTATTTTTTATTCTTTATTTTGAAACCGAGTCTCACTAAGTTGCGGAGTTCCTCACTAGGTAGCTGAGGCTGGCTGCAAACCCGGATCCTCCGGTCTCAGCCTCCCGAATGCTGGGATTACAAGCGTGGGCCACCACGCCCGGCTCAACAAAGGCAGTTTTAAAGGGAGGTGCTCGGTGCCTGCGCACCCTGATAACGGTGCCGGTGCCCCGGTGCCCGGGAACTTTGGGATTTCACAAGGCCCCAGTGAGCACCAGGGGCCTAAGTTGTGGAGGGCATGGGGAAGCAGGTGTCAACTCAGTGCAGCCGGGCGTTGCTGGGCCAAAGGGGACACATTCTAAAAATGTGTAGCCGGGCGTGGTGGCGCACGCTTGTAATCCCTGTACTTGAGAGGCTGAGACCTGAGGATCCGGGTTCGCGGCCAACCTCAACTACTTAGTGAGCCCCACCCCCCCGCAACTTAGTGAGACCCTGTTTCAAAATACAGAATAAAAAATAGGGCTGGGGGTATAGCTCAGAGGTAAAATGCCCCTGGATTCAATCTTCAGTACTGCAAAAAAAAAAAAAAAAAAGTTTCAAAATAAACAATAAAAAATAGAACTGAGGGTATAGCTCAGAGGTAGAATGTCCCTGGGTTCAATACCCAGTACCAGGGGAAAAAAAATGTGTATGTAGGTAAGTTTCTTGTTTGGTGAAGCCTAGAGGGTTCCCAGGCAAACCTGGAGGGGGGGAACCCTTTTTGGGACCCCTCCCCTGCGTGGGGGCTTGGTTGGTTTTCCTCTATTAAACACTGAGTTCTTACCAAGAGAAAAAAAAAATTCTGGACGGTGTAGGGTCAACGTGCCTCAAGTCCTCTGGATACAGTGAAAGGGGCTCATGAGAACAAGAGGCATGGCTCGGCAAGCAAAGTGTCTTTAAAAAAAAAAAAAAAAATATATATATATATATATATATACATATATGTATATATATATATATATGTCCCCAGTATTGCAAAATATATATATATATATATATTGCAATACTGGGGATTGAATTCAAGGGCTTTCTACCTCCGAACTACATCCCCAGTCCTATTTTTTATTCTTTATTTTGAAACAGGGTCTCACTAAGTTGCGGAGTGCCTCACTAAGTAGCTGAGGCTGGCCGCGAACCCGGATCCTCCGGTCTCAGCCTCCCAAGTACTGGGATTACAAGCGTGTGCCACCACGCCTGGCTATATATATACTTTTATATGTGTTATATATATATATATATATATATATATATATATATATATATATATATATACTTTTTGTTATTTTGAAATGTACTCCTTATTTTGAAAATAACAAAAAGTACAGTGTAGTAAACACATAAGCTGTAACGTAGTCACTTATTATCAGCATCAAGTATGACATACCATGCATAATTCTGTGTGCTATGGTTTCATAGGACCCAAAGTGCCATGGGATGTGTGTGTGTGTGTGTGTGTGTGTGTGTGTTTCCTAGAATCCTTTTGCTTCTCATTCCAAGGCCTACAAATGACCCTCTCAGGGTCAAGACAACACCTTGTTTATCTTCCTGCTCGCAGCTCCCAGGGCAATGTGCTTAGGAAATTTTGTGTGTCTCTGGGTGAATTGGCAAGTGGAAGATACCGAGTGTCCGTACCGTGACACGTTTTCTCTCTTTATGGTAGTTTTGTGATCCTTAACGATGGATCACTGGCTCATAGCAGGAACAAAAAATATGAAGACCCAGGCACTTCAGTGCTTCCAGCAATAGCACCTTTGCAAATACAGGTGGTGACAGCATCGCCACGCAGGGGCCCAAGACCAGGAGCCGAATGTGTCCTGGCCGGGCCACCTCTGCGGCTGGTGCGATGCCGGTTCTGGAGGGCCCAGTGGCCGGAAGCAACATGGGTAGCAGAACCAAATTCTGTCCGCAGGCTGTCTCCTCTGGGTACACACTTAGCCATCAGTTACTCGGGATGGGAGCGTATTTTGTTGCAGGTTTTTATATGTTGTATTTTATTGTAGGTTGTTGCAGGTTTTAGAATCCACCAAAATATGACTGTTGTCTTAGCTTTCACGTCGGACAAAGGGGAAAAAAAGGATAAAAAAAATGGGACTGGGGGTGAAGCGCAGAGGTAGAATGTTCCTAGGTTCAATCCCTAGTACTGGAAAAAAAAAAAAAAAAAATGCCAGACGTGGTGGTGCACGCTTGTAATCCCAGCACTTGGGAGGTACTCTTTTCTTTTTTGCTTCCTGAGACTGGAGGATCTGGATTTGCAGCCAGCCTCAGCTACTTAGTGAGGCTCTCTGCAACTTAGTGAGACCCTGTTGCAAAATAAAGAATAAAAAATAGAGCTAGGGTGTAGCTCGGAGGTAGAATGTTCCTGGGTTCAATCCCCAGTATTGCAAAATAATAATAATAATAATAATAATAATAATAATAATAATAATAATAATAATAGAATTGGGAGAGTTGGGCTGGGGTATAGCTCAGTGATTAGCACTTATCTGGCATGCATGAGGCCCTGGATTTCATTTCCAAAATAAAAAAAGATAGGAGAAGGGAGGAAGGAAGGAAGGAAGGAAGGAAGGAAGGGAGGGAGGGAGGGAGGAAGGAAGGAAGGAAAGAAGGGAAGGCGGGCTAGATTCATTGAGGAATTTCATTTCATAAGCAAAAAAAAAAAAAGAAAGAGTGGGATATACCTCGTGGGTATGATGAGATGACGTCCCTTCATTTTTCCAGGCACTATTAGATATGTTTGATCTCAGAAGCAACAGACATTTTTATATCAGCACTTGAGATCAACAACATTCTGTGTTTCTGTCACTCAGACAAGAGAAGAGGCCTGAAGGGAACAGATGCCACTTGTCTCTTTCATTCTGAAAACGCTTTTCAGGGAAAATACTACAAGTGCCGCTGAGTGGAAGTGGTTTCTAGGCATTATTTGAACTTTAATTTGTTACTGAAGCTCAAGAGCTGTGTTTTTGCTTCATCTATGAATAGAAATGTGGATTTTCAAAAGCAGCAGTTCAGGTAAGTGGAGAAAGGATGACTATCCAAGTGGAAGGAAAGAAAAGAAAGAAACGAGCCAGGCATGGAGATGTACACCTGTAATCCCAGGACGTGGGAGGCTGAGACAGGAAAATTGGAGGTTCGAGGCCAGCCTCAGCAAGTAATGAGACTCTCATCAACCTAGTGAGACTCTGTTTCAAAATAAAAATAAAATAGGCCTGGAGGTGTAGTTCCGAGGTAGAATGCCCCTGGGTTCCCCAGTATCACCAAAAAACAAAAAGAAAGAAGTGGCATCCCTACCTCACACCAAACATAAAAAATCAGTTCTAGGTGGATTAATCAAAACAAAAGTAAAAACTCCCCCAAATGAAACTCTAAACCCAGAAAGCTTCACATGATTATTACCAAACATTTTTATTTTCATACATTTATTTTTGTGGTACTGAGGATTGAACCCAGGGGCATTCTACCTCCGAGCTACACCCTAGCTCTATTTTTTATTCTTTATTTTGCAACAGAATCTCACTAAGTTGCAGAGGGCCTCACTAAGTAGATGAGGCTGGCTGCGAACCTGAGGTCCTCCTGTCTCAGCCTCCCAAGTACTGGGATTACAAGTGTGCCCCACCATGCCCAGCTTTGTCCATTTGTTTTTTGTGTGGTGTTGAGCATTGAACCTAGGGCATTCTATGTCCAAGCTACATGCCCAGTCCTATTTTAGTTGTTATTTTGAAACGGGGTCTGGCTAAATTACCACACACTGGCCTCCAGCATGTGATCCTCCTGTCTCAGCCTTCCAAGTACTGGGATTACAGGTATGTACCACCACACCCTGCTGTCAATTAGATTTAAAAGCAGGATTTTTAGCCAAGCGTGATGACCTACACTTGTAATCCCAGTACTTGGGAGGCTGAGACAGGAGGATCGCAGGTTGAAAGCCAGCCTTAGCTACTTAGTGAGGCCCTCTGCAACTTAGTGAGACCCTGTTTCAAAATAAAGAATAAAAAATAGGGCTAGGGGTATAGCTCAGAGGTAGAATGCCCCTGGGTTCAATCCCCAGTACTGCAAGAAAAAAAAAATTCAAAAAAAAAAAAAAAAAGGATTATGTTATTGCTACTAGATGTTTAAGATTGTAGAACTGTGAGTTTAACTGAAGAACAAACACCCAAGGGAAGTGCCACATCTGTTACTTTATGTATATCGAGCACAACAATAAAAAAGAAAGGAAGAGCCAGGCGTGGTGACGCATGCTTGTAATCCCAGCATTCAGGAGGCTGAGACCAGAGGATCCGGGTTCAAGGCCAGCCTCAGCTACCTAGTGAGGCCCTCCGCAACTTAGTGAGACTCGGTTTCAAAATAAAGAATAAAAAATAGGGCTGGGGGTATAGCTCGGAGGTAGAATGCCCCTGAGTTCAATCCCCAGTACCGAAAAAAAAAGGAAGAAAACATTCCTTTCAGGTGCTTTTGTTGTTGTTTGTTTGCTTCTTGGTGGTATTGAGGACTGAACCCAGGGGCATTCTGTCTCTGAGCTATGCCCCCAGCCCTATTTTATTTTTTGTTTTGAAACAGGATCTCACAAAAATTGCTGAGAGTTTCACTGAGTTGCTGAGGCTGGCCTTGAACCAGCGATCCTCCAATCTTAGCCTCCCAGGACTGGGATTACAGGCGTGCACCACCACGCTTGGCTTAATGTATTTTAAAATGCTCTTTCATATTGCTTCAGGAAGATAAATTATTTTATTAAATAAGGAGAACTTTAATAAGAGTGAGCTTTTCTATCCTGAATATTAGATTATTTTTTCAAAGTTTTCTTTAAGAATTAGGTCCACCAGCCAGGCGTGGTGGTGCATTTTTGTAATCCCAGCTTTGGGAGGCTGAGACCAGAGGATCCAGGTTCGAGGCCAGCCTCAGCTACCTAGTGAGGCACTCCCCAACTTAGTGAGACCCTGTTTCAAAATAAGAATAAAAAATAGGACTGGGGGTATAGCTCGGAGGTAGAATGCCACTGAGTTCAATCCCCAGTACCGCAAAAAAAAAAAAAAAAAAAAAAGAATTAGGTCCACCAGAATCTATATATTGAGAAATAAACTTTATGAATTTTATATAAAATTATATGTGAGTCACTTTGTGTGTGTGTGTGTGTGTGTGTACTGGGGATTGAACCAGGGGAATTCCACCTCTGAGCTACACCCCCACCCCTTTTTATTTTTTATTTTGAAGCGGGGTCTCACTAAGTTGCTGGGGCTGGCCCCGAACTTGCCATCTTCCTGTCTCAGTCTCCCAAGTACTGGGGTTATAGGCATACGCCATCGTGCCCAGCTCTATTTGAGTCCTTTTTACTTTTAAATTGCATACGATTTTGGATATTTTCTTAGACTGGCATACTTGAGGATATGCATCAAATCATTACAAAGCTTCTAAGAATTCACCCCTTTAACGTGTTAAGAATGATTCTTGGGCAAATGCCTGTCTGAAAATCACTGTCTTTTTCTGTTTCTGCTGCTGTAACAGAATACCAGAGGCTGGGTGAGTTATAATAACAGGCATGTATCAGCTCACAGTTCTGGAAGCTGGAGATCCAAGGTCAGGGTGCCCCTCCTCTGGAGAGGGCCTCCTTGCCCCAGAGTCACGTGGGGAAAGATGGGGGAGCAGGGCGGTGGACTCACCCTTTCATAACTGCAGCAGTAGAGAGAAAAAACACTTTTTTTTTTAATCCTCTGGAAGTTTCTTTAAGATAGGAATGATCCGAGCCAGGTGAGGCCAGCCTTAGCTACTTAGTGAGGCCCTGTTTCAAAATAAAAAATACGAAGAACTGGGAGTGTAGCTCAGAGGTAGAATGCCCCTGGGTACACACACACACACACACGTGCATGCACGCACACAAGAAACCAAACCAGCAGTCCTGGAGCAGAGAGGATGAGAAGGAGAGAGGGGAGGCCACGGCTGGTGGAGACCCTGGGGCCAGGCGCCAGGGGTGAAGGGGACTGGAGTGGCTGGGCCACAGTCTTGCTCCTGTAGGAGCGTCTGGAACCAGAGAGCCTTTGGCCGCAGGGTCTCACTGAGGCCTGAGGCCTTCTGTGTGAGGTGAAACCATATTCTCTCTCTCTCTCTCTCTCTCTCTCTCTCTCTCCGTGTTTCTTTTGGTATTGGGGATTGAATTGAGGGTCCTTCTACCTCTGAGCTACACCCTCCTCCAGCCCTTCTTCTTCTTCTTCTTTTTTTTTTTTTTTACTTTGAAACAGAATCTCGCTCAGTGGCTGAGGCTGGCCTTGAACCTACCATCCTCCTGTCTCGGCCCCCCAAGTACTGGGCCTGCAGACACGCCCTGTGGTGCGCTCTTCTTTAGGTAGAGTTTTGTCCTGATCGAGGATCGCCTGCCCTACCACAGGCTTGTTCTGGTGAAAGTTAAACACCGGACCTCGCTGTGCTCTGGGCGGGATGCGGGTCTCGCCGGTGTCTGTAACGGGGAAGGGACCGTTCGCTGGGGGCAGACAGTTTGTCCTGACAATGCTACCACTTTGGTAAAGACTGAAAATCATCTCCAGCAACATGACTCCGTGCACGCCTAAAAGTGGCCTCGGTTGTTAGTGCGGCCTTCTCTGTCTTTTTATACAGAGGAATGGCGTCTCTCTAGGTTGCTGAGAGTCTCACTAAGTTCCTGACGCTGGCCTCCAACCTGTGATCCTCCTGCCTCAGCCTCCCAAGTGCTGGGATTATAGGTGCAGGCCACCATGCCCGGTTGGGTTTTGTGATTTTTAAATTTCAGAGCCATGGTCATCTCTTTGCTCTCTCTGGGTGAGCTGTGTATCATGGCTAGACACTGAATTCTGGCTCAGGGGTGTCCTCAACAGGGCGTCTCCTATTTCACGCTCTTTAATCCAGGGGCAGGTTAACATTGGAGGACAACCGTCTCTGGCCACGGGCAACACGACTCCAGGGGAGTCGCTGGCTCTCCTGGTCCTTCCTCTTCCCATCCCTAGAAGGAAAGGCGTCAGTTCCTTGGTCTCTGGGTTCAGATCCTCCTGCCCAGTACTTTCTCTCCTGGATCCCACAAGAGTAAATTCTAGCGGTAACTACTGCCCCCTGGTGGTGGGCGGGGGTTTTGTTCTTCTCGGTTTTAATCTAAGAGTGTTGCAGAAGTAAATATTTGCATATAGGTGTTAAATATTTATATTTGAGTGTCATGCTTAGTGATGGCAAGAGAAAGGAGGGAGGAGGAGGAAAGAGAGAAAAAGTAAGAGCCCTTCAAACTCGAGCAGGTGCCATCTTTTCTGAGACCCAGGAACCAAAGGTGCAACAGGTACCTTGCTGCTGTGCGCTGAGTACCCCAGATTTGGATTTCAGAAAAGAACATCACGTGTTCTAGGACCCGTCGGGCGTACTGTTTCACACAAGGATTAAATGAAGGAAGGTTGCTGCTCAGCGCTGCTCAAGTTAGGATTTAGGGGTTTTGTGATTTTATTTTAATGCTGGAGGTGGAACCAGGGGCTACACCCCCAACCCTTTTTATTTATTTTTTGAAATGGCATCTCTCTAGGTTGCTGAGAGTCTCACTATGTTCCTGAGGCTGGCCTTGAACCTGCAGTCCTCCTGCCTCAGCCTCCTAAGTGCTGGGATTATAGGTGCAGGCCAGCATGCCTGGTTGGGTTTTGTGGTTTTTAAATTTTGGATCTTAGACTGAGTTTTTCCCGCAATTTATATAACAATCTATTTTTCATTGATCTCATTGCAATTTATTTTTATGGTTTTAATACAATTTTTATTTTATACCTGGCTTCTAAGGAACATGTTTAACATATGAAGCGAATGTATGTGTCTTTGATTTGTTTTTATAGTGGTACTTTGATTTGAGAATACATTTTGATTAGCTATTACTTGACCTTAAATATGTATTATGCAAACATTTGTGTGTTATTAAAACACAGAAAAAAATTTAAAAAACAATTTTATGGGAGTACAGCTTAGAAAATAAATATTGCCAATAATTGAGTTAAACACCCGTGTCACAGCTAATTTTACATGTCACCTTGGCTAGGCTTTCGCACCTAGTAGTTGGTCAAACACTGATCTAGATGTTTCTGTGAAGATATTTTTTAACATAGATCTAGCCAGGTTTGGTGGTGCATTCCTGTAATCCTAGTACTTGGGAGGCAAAGACAGGAGAATCACAGACTCAAGGCCAGCCACAGAAATTTAGCAAGACCCTAAGCAACTTAGCAACACCGTGTTTCCAAATAAAAAGGGCTGAGGGTATAGCTCAGAGGTAGAATGCCCCTGGGTTTGACCCTCAGCACCAAACACACACACACACACACACACACACACACACACACACACACACACACATTGTGATCAATATTTAGACCAGTACACTTTGAGTAAAGCAGATTACCCTTCATATGTGAGTGACCACATCCAGTCAGTTGAAAGACTTCAGAAAAAAAGACGGAGCTCCTGAGGAAGAACGAATTCTACCAGTGTGTTGCCTTCAGGCTGGAGACTGTAGCATCGGCTGTCCTGAGTGGGGTGAGAATCTGAGAATCGTTCTCATGTGTTTAAGGACAAGTCATCGCTCTTCCTTGACAAATCTCCTCTTATTTCCTGGTGGCGCCAGAGTCGGCGTGGTTGTAGGGTTTGCTGAGGCTGGGCCTGATGGTCTCCCATAGGCGGGTGAGCAGTTGCTTCTACATTTAGCTTCCTTCCCCAGTGCTTGGTACAGACGAGGTGCAGCTGTGTCTTGGGCGGTGTGGACAGGGGAGGGAAACACAGGGTGGGGGGCCTCGGGCTTCTATTAGCCAGCGGGCACTTCCTCCAATGCCCAGAGGATTCACAGAATTGTATTAGGTTCATAGAACTGGGCTAGGTATGTGGGTTCTTACTCAGGAGGGGCACTTCCTGTTTTTATTAAATTTGTGAGGAAGTATTTCACAATAAATCGAGTCAGTGATAGAAGATATTGAAGAGGGTATTGCCAACTTTTTTGACGTGTTCCTTTCTGTGTTCCTGCAAAGACGTTTGTTTTACCTGAAGCTGGACCTGAAGCATGCTCCTCTCCTGCATCCGTACAAACAGAGGAAGAGAGGCCTCCTGAACAGGAATTGGTAACCATCTTAGCTGTTCACATCACTTTATGATATAGCTGAAAAACAAAACAAAACTTGTAAGATCATTCTAGAATTTCCTTCTTGACTTCCCTTCCTGCCACCCCTGTGAAGTTTGCACTTATACCTAGAAACCCTTCAAACGTCCCTATCCTGAGCAAAGTTTGGACAGAAACTGTAGAGAAATACTAACACCACAAATCCAACATCAGTATTAACCAACTACCAGCACCACCAAACCAACGCCAATACTAATACCAGTACCGACTCCATACCATGTTCATGAACACAACGTTACCATCAATCCCAACCTCAACTCCATAAACTCAACAGCAATGTCAATACAATATCCACCCAGTACCGTGGCCATGAACCCCACATCAGTGTCAGTGAGACAGGTGAACTAAAATGGCCCACGGAGAGACTGCTGAAACACAGTCAATGGAGACCTCTGAAAACACACGTTACGCCAAGCTGGCTTCTCTGATTGAAGACAAACAGAACATTCAATGTATGCTGATGAGAAATAAGACACATTTTTATTTAGAATGTCACCCGCCTGAAGAACTTGTACAAGGTGCCCACAGGTGATTAATGGCTCAACTGACCAAAGAGGAACCTTCTGGCTTCCAGATACAGGGTGGCTGCCATGACGGAGTGGTCACCAAGGGACTTGGTCATCATGACAGAGGGGTCCCCACGGGACTTGGTCATCATGGTGGAGTGGTTGCCATGGTAGAGTAAGCCCATGAGACTTGGTTGTCCTGAGACTTGATCTCCAAGGAAGTTTGTAAACTTTTGTCAAGTCAGCAAAATCTAATAATGGCTCACCGACTGAGGGTCCAACCCCCTTCCCCTGAGAGTCATATTTATAATCAGAGAGCTTGAACCTGGGAATATCACACCTCTTCTCTCTGATCCCTAAGTGTGAATTCCTTTCCTGTCCTTAGATAGACCTGTCCCCTGCTTACTGACTCACTCTGTAGTTCTTTTGGTGAAGAATGTCAACAACTTGGATGGTTCCAAATCGAGGTCCCCTCTCTTAGGATCTCCTGGAAACCCTTCCAGTTCCAACACAGGAACCCAACACCAATAGCAATGCCAACATTAACCCAACTCCAACACCACGAACTAAACACCAGTATCGGTACCAATAAGAGTTCAATACCAACATCATGAACCCAATGTTAATAACTATCCTAACATTCAAGCTGGCCCTGGGCAGGGCAGTAGTTGTTTGAAAGTGACTTCTAGAATTATGCTAAAAATATGTGATTGAGGCGTTTTTAAAATCTAGAAGTTAAATATCTTAACTGCCTACCAACTCTAAATAGCCCACATGAGTTTTACGGGGCGAATTATAAATCTCGAGCTAACTTTGCCTGTTTTCTTCCTTCTGTAACTGCACTAGCAAATCCAAAAAGAATGTCACAGGAGAGAAGCATGTCATTAGAAGAGTAAGTGTGATACTGGGTGTGTTGGCACATGCCTTGTACTTAGGAATACTTAGGAGGCTGAGACAGAAGGATTTGCAGGTTTGAGGCCAGCCTCAGAAACCTAGAGAGATGCTCAGTTACTTAGCGAGAACCCATTTCAAAACTAAAAGGGCTGGGAATGTAGCTAAGAGGTAGAATACCCCTGGGTTCAAGCTCCAGTACCATAAATAAATAAATAAATAAATAAATAAATAAATAAATAAATAAATAAGAAAGGAAAGAAGGAAGGAAGGGAATTGAAAGTTTTTAATTCAAAATCTTTGACGTATTTTCTCAAAAAATTTTAAAAGACTTGGAAAATGACTTTTCTTCTCTCATAACACTGATTTAAAAAATACCTTTTTCTAAATGAAAACATTGTATGTGAATAGCCTTATACAGACCCTTCCTTTACTACAAAGTCATGTGGGCATATGGTGGGGTTTATAGTTATTTGTCTAATAAAAATTGGAAATTATAAAAACTGGGGTGGCCAGGCTTGGTGGTGCATGCTAGTAATCCCAGTACTTGGGAGACTAAGACAGAAGGATCGCAAGTTCGCGACCAGCCTCAGCTACTTAGTGAGGCCTTCTGAAAACTTAGTGAGACCTTGTTTCAAAATAAAGAATACAAAATAGGGCTGAAGTGGAGCTCAGAAGTAGAATGCCCCTGGGTTAAAACCTCAGTACCACAAAAAAATAAAATTTAAAAACTAAAAATTAAAAAAATAAATAAAAGCCAGGGTTGGAAGCCAAGTGTCATAGTGTATGGCTGTAACCCCAGTATTTGGGAGGCTGAGACAGATGACTGGTATGAAGCCAGCCTCAGTAACTTAGCAAGACCCTCAGCAACTTAGACCCTGTTTCAAAATAAAAAATAAAAAGGACTGGGGATGTAGCTTGGAGGTAGAATGCCTCTGGAGCCGGGCATGGTGGCGCATGCTTATAATCCCAGCATTTGGGAGGCTGAGACCAGAGGATCCGGGTTTGCAGCCAGCCTCAGCTACCTAGTGAGGCACTCTGCAACTTAGTGGGACCCTGTTTCAAAATAAAGAATAAAAAATAGGGCTGGGGGTATAGCCCGGAGGTAGAATGCCTCTGAGTTCAATCCCCAGTACCGCAAAAAAAAAAAAAAAAAAAAAAATAGAATGCCTCTGGGCTCAATTCTCAGTGCCAAATAAACAAAATCAGACCTATCTAAGCATATCACACATCACCTATGATGCTGGGACTACACAGGGATGTAAATTCCTAGAAATGTGGCCCCACAGGCCTCCAGGTGCAGCAGAGGCTGAGCTGGAGCTCAGAGAGGGAGCAGCTGCAGGTTGATGGGAAAAGGAATGGGGAGGGGGGATGAGTAGGGGGAGGTTCAAACTGAGAGAAGACCCATTGGTGTGTGTTCTCCTTGAATTATGATTCTGTATAATATATCAGAAAACTGTATTCCAACAAGCTGGGTAAATTTTAGAAATAGCTCCTAAGTACTGGATAAAAAGAAACTAAGAACTAAGAACACAATAAGGTTTGCCATTCAAGTTGGGGAGGTGCGTCTGCACCTGCAGCACACCTGCACACCTGCACACCTGAGGCACACCTGCACCTGCGCCTGCGCCTGGAGAGCCGAGTGGGACATTGGCCCGTCTCCTCCTCAAGCGCTATCCCTCCCTCTGCATTCAGGAGCGTGTGGTCTATTTTAACAACAAACACAAAATTTAAACAGCTAACAGATAGTGAGTTCTTGAGGCATTATATTAGAAGTTTTTTTTTGGTACTGGAACTTTTTTCTCTTTTTGTTATTGACTCAGGGGCATTCTACTTCTGAGCTATACCTCAGCCCTATTTTATCTGTTATTTTGAAACAGGGTCTTTAGAGTCTCTCTAAATTACTGAGCCTGGCCTCGAACCTTTTTTAAAAAGGGTATTGCTATGTTGTGGAGGCTAGACTTAAACCTGCAATCTTCCTGTCTCTGCTTCCCAAGTACTGGGATTACAGACATGTGCCACCATGCCATGCCCTTTTTTATGCAAAACTTGACTGTCCTAACAACATTTCTTCCTTTGTTTCTATGCAAAGCTTTTTTGATCTGCCTTCACTCATCTTACTTCCAACATCATATCTCTGAGCCTCAATTTCACATACACCTTTCTACAAAGTGTCTCTGCTTTGCTTCTGCTCCTGATATTCGAGGTACAATTGGCTGTACATGGACATTAATATCTATAATGCAGTCTGGATACTTTGCTGTTTTGAAATTTCCTCCACCAGCTTAATCAGTCCATCATATTTATTTTTATTTTTATTTTGGTACTGGGGATTGAACCCAGAGGCATTCTACCTCCAAGCTACACCCCAGCCCTATTTTTAATTCTTTATTTTGAAGCAGTGTCTCACTAAGTTGCAGAGGGCCTCACTAAGTAGCTGAGGCTGGCCACGAACCTGCTATCCTTCTACATCATCCTCCCAAGTACTAAGATTACAAGCATGTGCCACCATGCCCAGCTTAGTTCATCATCTTTAAATCTGGCCTCACAGAAAGTTTCAAGACATGGGCAAAATGCCGATACGTTCCTTGGCAGAATATAACACATGTGGCCTCAAGCCCATTTTCCTATGGAGTCCTCTTTGCCCTCTGAAATCTCCTGAGCACAGTCTCTACCTTTCTATCAGCATTATTGGCCCTTCCAATTTCCTCTCACAAACCAGTTCCCAAAACTCACAAAACACATGGTCAGACTTAGATATAGCGGTGACTCCACTCCTTTGATACCAATTTCTATTTCACTCAGTATTGTCACTGCTGTGACACAAAAGACCTAACCACACAACTTAGAGAAAGAAGCTTTATTTGCTCACAATTCTGGAAAATTTGGAGGTCCATTTCAGGCTGGTTAAAGTCTGAGGAGCTCGGGGTATGATGCAGGGAGGGGAGAGAGAGAGAGAGAGAGAGAGGGAGGAAGAACAAGGGGGAGGGACTCTGTTCTCACATATTGGAAGCCTGAAGAGAGAGAGAGAGAGAGAGAGAGAGAGAGAGAGAAGCCTCTCCTGTCCACCTCCCAAGGTTAAGCAAGGAACCATGTTCCCGCTGGCTTTGGACAGGGCCAAACCTTTGGCACTGAGGGATGATTTCTCTGACTGCTTCAGCTAGGAGGGGGTGATGAAGAAAGGGGGTAAGGTTTGGTATTGTTCAGATGCTAGGGGGGAGATAGCCATTATGGTGATTTGTAAAGAGGGGAGGCTGCTCTGGGGAGGAGTGGTAGAAACCCCTGGCTGCCATCTCTAGGGGAGTGTTGCAAGGCCCTGTGGAGCGGAGGTGGTACCCTTGCCTCAGAAGCATCTGGAAGAAACAAATTCTATTACATAGGTGATGACATGAGGGCCAGCAGCAAGTAATAAGACTATCCCACTTACTGGCCTTAGCCAAACCACCAGTTCTTGGTGAAGTAGAGAAATCTCCATAGCCAAAAGGAAAGAGTCCTACAAGAGTGGAAAGGAGCAAGATTCCTGGTCTATAGTATTAACTTGAACAAGTTTTCATTTATTTATTTTGTATGTTGGTATTGCGGACTGAACCCAGGGATGATCTACTTCTGAGCTATACCCCCAGCCCTGTTTTATTTTTATTTTGAAACAGGGTCTCTAAGTTGCAGAGGGCCTCACTAAGTTGCTGAGGTTGACCATGAATCTGTGATCCTCCTGTCTCAGCCTCCCAACTACTGGGATTACAGATATGTACCACCATGTCCAGTTTTATTGTATGTATTGACACTATTCAGTAAAGGTGTACAATATGATTAGAATGCATTTTGAAGATGCTTTCTGTACAGATACAAAATACAGAAACTAAAATAATGCTGTGTAGTGTATAGCAGAGCCATTTTTCAGCTTTGGTGCACTCAACTTTTTCAGTATTTATTTATCTATCTATCTATCTATCTATCTATCTATCTATTTATTGTACTGGGGATTGAACCCAGGGGCATTCTACCTCCGAGCTACACCTCCAGCCCCATTTTTTTTTTTGAGGTACTGGGGATTGAACTCAGGGGCATTCTACCTCCAAGCTATACCCCCAGCCCTATTTTTTATTCTTTATTTTGAAACCGGGTCTCACTAAGTTGCAGAGTGCCTCGCTAGTAGCTGAAGCTGGCTGCGAACCCAGATCCTCCGGTCTCAGCCTCCCGAATGCTGGGATTATAAGCGTGCGCCACCACGCCTGGCCCATTTTTTATTCTTTATTTTGAAACAGGGTCTCACCAAGTTGCGGAGGGCCTCACTAAGTAGCTGAGGACTGGCTGGGAACCCAGATCCTCCTGTCTCAGCCTCCCAAGTACTGGGATTGCAAGCGTGTGTCACCATGCCTGGCACTTTTTCAGTATTTAAAAAAGAGTGTTTTGAATAACATAAAAGTCTCTTTATAGTATAAATAATAAAATGTCACCTAATTGTAAAGTGTCTTTTGTTTTTATCAAAGCTAAAAAAAAAAGATTTTTTTCCCCCCTGTGGTACTGAGGATTGTATCAAGAGGCATCCTACCTCTACCCCTAACCCAATTTTATTTCTTATTTGGAAACAGGGTCTCACTAGGTTGCTGAGAGCCTAAATTACCAAGGCTGGCTTTGAACCTGTAATCCTCCTATCTCAGCCTCTCAGGAACTGGGATTACAAGTGTATGCCACCACACCTGGACTCATTTTAAATTTTTGAACAGAACTTGTATATCCTCCAGTAACTTACAGGAGTAGGATTTTTTTTGTTTTCCTTTGGTTGTATCTGGTGGTCCTAGACCTGCAAAACCTCAAGAGGAGCAAATTTAATTTCATATCATCTTATAAGAACTCTGTTGGAGAGAAGTTTGGGGCATCAGAATTATATCTTGTTTCTGCTGTAAGCCTACAAGTAGAAATGATCTTTGCTTAAGGAAAATGATCATAATATACTTTAGGAATACGCAAATATAAACCTGAAAAGGATCTCACTATTACAAACTTATGTTGAGATGACACTGGCTTGGTAAAGCGTCCTCTTCAGCTTTGCTGTGTGTGCATGTGTGTGTATGTGTGTATGTGTGTGTGTATGTGTGTGTGCGCATGTGTGTATGTGTGTGTATGTGTGTGCATGTGTGTGTATGTGTGTGTGTATGTGTGTGTGTGTATGTGTGTGCGCATGTGTGTATGTGTGTGCATGTGTGTGTATGTGTGTGTGTGCATGTGTGTGTATGTGTGTGTGTGTATGTGTGTGTGTGTGTGTGTGTTTACTGGGGATTGAGCCCAGGGACGTTCTACCTCTGAGCTACACCCCCAGTCCTACTTTTTTATTCTTTATTTTGAAACAGGGTTTCACTAAGTAGCTGAGGGTGGCCTCGAACCTGCGATCCTCCTGTCTCAGCTTCCCAAGGACTGGACTTACAAGCGTGCGCCACCACACCTGGCTCAAGCTTTGCATTTTAGAAGATTTGGACACCTGGGAAACACAAATGTGTTTAAGGTGAAGCAAGGCAGCACCCCGTGACGCAGCAGAGACGTTAGCACAGGATGCGGCCCTGATAGGGAAAGCTGATTTGGCTCCTGGCTGACGGGCTAGCGGGCCCTCACAGGAAAAGAAGAAAAAACCCACCTTTTGAAATCGACCTAAAGTCAATGAGCCTCCCTTGCTAACAGCCCTGCTCGCATGAATAAAGCCTGGTTCTCCCCTTTGTCCTGAGACCAGCCTACTCTCTCCCGGATCAGCGTCCCACCTCTCTTCTGCTGGAACAAGAAGTCCTGATAAAGAGGACTTAGCCGGGCGTGGTGGTGCACGCCTGTGATCCCAGTCCTTGGGAGGCTGAGACAGGAGGATTGCAGGTTTGAGGCCAGCCTCAGCTACTTAGTGAGGCCCTCTGCAACTTAGTGAGACCCTGTTTCAAAATAAAGAATAAAAAACAGGGCTGGGGATGTAGCTTAGAGGTAGAATGCCCCTGGGTCCCATCCCAGTAACACACAGACACACACACACACACATTGCATTCAAATAAACAACAGACAATTTTCAGTAAGTGCTTGTCCCAAATACCGCATAGGACATGTTTATTTTAAAAAAAAAAAGCATTCGGGAGGCTGAGACCGGAGGATCCGGGTTCGCGGCCAGCCTCAGCTACCTAGTGAGGCACTCCGCAACTTAGTGAGACTCGGTTTCAAAATAAAGAATACAAAATAGGACTGGGGGTATAGCTCGGAGGTAGCCCTGAGTTCAATCCCCAGTACCGCAAAAAAAAAAAAAAAATTACTTCATGTCTATCTGAAGTTCAGATTTGACTGGGCGAGCCATTGTACTGGATCCGACAGCCCTCCCTGGGTCTCCATGCAGCCCCTGAGCTCCCCCTCCATCTCTTCTGCTCATAGAATTTGGAAAGGTTCACGATCACTGGCTGTCACCATCTGTCACCACCTGTGGGCTCCTGGGCCCATGGCAGTCCGACGGTCACGGTCACTGCCTCGTGGCTAAGCCCCATGGTGTGTGGTTGCCCCACTCTCTGGGTGGTTTTGACTGTCCTGTCTACTTCCAGCTGTGGAGGCCAGAGACTGCCCCAGGCCCTGATGCCCCCCGCCCCGTGGCACCCAGCTGCTGGGAAGTGTCCCTCCAGCTCTGCCATGACCTCACTGTGCCGGACTGGGGAAACCAGGGCCCCGCAAGGTCACTGCCAGTCCCTCCCCTGGGGCGTCCTGGCTCTGCTAACAGCCCGCTGCCCTCCCAACTGCCCGGGGCCAGAAACCAGATGTCCCCACACTGCCCTTCTGAGTCTGGAAGCCTGACCCTGCCTTCCTTCCTTCCTCCCTCCTTCCCTCCCTTCCTTCCTTCCTCCCCTCCTTTTTCCTTCCTTCCTTCCTTCCTTCCTTCCTTCCTTCCTTCCTTCCTTCCTTCCTTCTTTCCTTCCTTCCATTTTTCTTTCCTTCCTCCCTCCCTCCCTCTCTCCCTCCCTTCTTTCTTTCTCTCTTCTTTTTTGGTGCTGGGGATTAGACCCAGGGGAATTGTACCATTGAGCTACAGCCCCCAACCCTTTTAATTTTATTTTTTAGTTTTAAAACAGGGTCTCACTAAATTGCTAAGAGTCTCGCCAAGTTTTTGAGGCTGGCCTCAGATCTGGGATCCTCCTTTCTCAGCCTCCCAAGTACTAGGATTACTGGTGTACACCACTGAGCTCCACTGGTCTTTCCTTTCTTTAATCCATTTTTCTCACTGTAGTCTGAGAGATCTTTCTAAAATGCCTACCTCTAGCCAGGTGTGGTGGCTCATACCTATAATCCCAGTGCTTGGGAGGCTGAGACATGAGAATCGCAGGTTCAAGGCCAGCCTCAGCAACTTAGGAAGACTATAAATGGAAATGAAATAGGGCTGGGGGGTGTAGCTCAGTGGCATAGCACCCTTGGGTTCAATCCCCAGTAAAACACACACACACACACACACACACACACACACACACACACACACACGTGCGTGTGCGTCACTGATCTCGCCTAGGCCCCACCACACCCAGACCACACTCGGCCTCTCTGACTGTGGCCCTCAGTACGCGCCACCCACAAGTGGAAACTTCTACCTGTGTGGGAGGAAGACACCCACTTTAGCAGCCAGACGCCCCTCATATCAGAAGTTTCCATCACGGTGATGGCTTCCCCTGCGAAGAAAATGAAAATTTGTTCAGAAATAACACAGACTTGTTTTTGAAAACTATTTTCAACTTATCTATCCTTAAATGTGCTAATTTATTTTGGCCACAGGAATTTACATTTATTCCTATTAAGTTGAATTACTGAATTTCCTATTTTAACAACCCCTGAAGGGAATGATTTTATCTTGTCTCAATTTTCTTTTTCTTTCTTTCTTTTCTTTTCCTCTTTCTTTCTTCTTCTTCTTTCTTTCTTTCTTTTTTTTGGGGGGGTGTTAATTGTCATTAAGGGGGAAAGATGGGTCACACTCAAGTTCCTGTGTTTTGGGGTTTTTTTTGTGTGTGTATGTGTGTGTTGTGGTACTGAGGATTGAACCCAGGGACATTCTACCTCCAAGCTACATCCCCAGACCAATTTTTTATGTTATTTTAATTTGAAACAGAGTCTCGCTAGGTTGATGAAAGTCTCACTACTTGCTGAGGCTGTCCTCGAACCTGCGATCATCCTGTCTCAGCCTCCCAAGTACTGGGATCACAGGCGTGTGCCACCACGCCTGGCTGTTCCTGTGTTTTTCATGTATAACTTTTACACCTTATACCAAAATATACTCTGCTAACGATATCATACAGCCTATGTAATAAAATGTCTCCCTCAGACAAGCAGAAGACCCTGTGGGATTTTTGAGAATCCACATGAGAGCCACCTGGGTTATCTTGGATGTCCTAAGCCCGAGGGGTCTGACGAGTCCCCTTCGGAATATGGATTGTGGGTAAAAGAACAAGACACCGTGGTCCCAAAGCCAAGAGGAGACATCACTTTAGAATTTATGGAGTTGCCAGCCATGGTGGTGCACATCTGTGATCCCAGCTACTCAGGAGGCCGAGGCAGGAGGACCCTCTCCAGCCCAGGAGGTTGAGGCCAGCCTTAGGGGAACATAGCGAGACCCTATCTCGAAAAAAGTAAACAAATAAAAATTAAAAGCCAGGGGAGTTGGCACACGCCTGTGATCCCAGCGCTTGGGAGGCGGAGACAGGAGGATTGCAGGTTTGACGCCAGCCTCAGCTACTTAGTGAGACCCTGTTTCAAAATAAGAAATAAAATAGCGCTGGGGATGTAGCTCAGAGGTAAAAATCCTGGGTTCAATCCCCAATAACTAACACACACACACAAACACACACACACACACACTTAAAAATATAAAAACAAACACTCTTCACAAACCAGGAGTAGAAGGGACTTGCCTTCATCCGATCAAGCATATTTACAAAAAAACTAAAAGTATCTCTTATCAAAGAAAAAAACGGACTTACACAATATATTAGGGTCTTAGCAATAAGTCAAGCGCCAAGTCAAACATAAGAAAGAAAGGACTAGAAAAGGAAGGAACTCAGCCAGGTGTGGTGACACTCACTTGTAATCCCAGTACTTGGAAGGCTGAGACAGGAGAATCGCAGGTTCGGGGCCAGCCTCAGCAACTTAGTGAGACTCTGTTTCAAAATGAAAAATAAAAAAGGGCTGAGGGTGTAGCTCAAAGGTAGAATGCCTAGTATCACATAAAAGAAAAAAAAATGAAACTATTATTGTAAACAACATGATTGTCTATGAAAAACAACAAAGAAGTATCTATCTTCGAGTTATCAGAAATAACGGGAAAGCTTGGCAAAGAGGCCATCTGTAATGCTATATAAACAAACCCACTACATCTCTATGGTCCAACAACAAACAAAGTCATTTTATTTTATTTTATTTTTATTTTTTGTGGGACTGAGATGGAACCCAGGGGCATTCTATCTCTGAGCTACACCCCCAGCCTTATTTTACTTTTTATTTTGAAACAGGGTCTCACTAAGTTATGGAGGTCCTCACTAAGTTGCTGAGGCTGGCCTCAAACCTAGGATTCTCTTATCTCAGCCCCCCAAGTACTGGGATGACAAGCGTACACCACCACGCCCGGCTAAACACAGCCATTTTAAAAAGCAACAATACCACAAGGTGTCTAGAAATAAATTGAACAAAAGACACATGAACTGTTTCTGGAGAAACTATAAGATGTTATTGAAGGGCTTTACACAAGCCTTAACGAAGTGGGGGAGGTTAGTGTCACTCACAGAGGGAGGGGGCCGACGCCCGCACAGCACCTGCTGGGTGTCAGGCACTGTGCTCTCTCTCTCTCCTCTCCCTCCTCCTCTTCCTCCTCCTCTTCCTCCTCCTTCTCTCTCCCTCTCTCCCCTTCTTTCCCTCTTTCTCCCTCTCTTCCTCTTTCTCTCTCTCCCCCTCTCTCTCTCTTTCTCTCTCTTCTCTCTCTCCCTCCCTCCCTCTCTCCCCTTCTTTCCCTCTTTCTCCCTTTCTCTCTCTCCCCCTCCCTCTCCCTCCCCCTCTCCCTCCCTCTCCCCTTCCCCCTCTCCTCCTCCCCCACATCTGGATTCCTCCACGTAGGGAGCACAGCCCAAGTGCTCTCCCTCCGCCATGCCCTGAGCCCCGCCACGTGAACCGAGCCAGTTTCCTAGACACCTGTTTCCTAGACACAGACACAGCTGCTTCTTCAGGCCACTGGCAGATCTGGCAGAGACCAGATTTCATCTGAATACAGCTAAGAAAGTTCTGCCTGAGGCTACAAGGACTCCTGGGGAGAGAAGAAGAAAAATGTGGGCATTTCCAGTTTCTTCCCGTCCTGGAAGAGCAGAAAAACTATGACAGAGGAGATGCTAGCTGACTTTGGCCAGGGAAACAGTGCCATGCCGTCCTCTGTTACCTTGAACTCTCAGCCTTCGGGGAAACCGAGTCCTCTTTCAGTGGCCCCGGGATGGGAGGTCAAGATGCCTGGCAGGAACTTCTCTCCTGCCTGGTCAGCTAGAGTCACTGATGAGGTCTGTATTTTTATTTTTATTTTTATTTTTACTTTATTTATTTTTGTGGTACTGGGGATTGAACCCAGGGGCATTCTACCTCTAAGCTACACCCCCAGTCCTATTTTTTATTCTTTATTTTGAAACAGGATCTCACTAAGTTGCAGAGGGCCTCATTAAGTAGCTGAGACTGGCCTCGAACCTGCAATCCTCCTGTCTCAGTCTCCCAGATACTGGGATTACAAATGTGCACCACCATGCTGGGCTGATGAGGTCTGTATTTTAAACTTTATTTTGGTTTTGCTTTTTATCCCAAACTGCTGGGCATCTCCAGAAGACTCCTGAGCCCATGGTTATTCTCCAAGCAGGTTTGTTTTACCTGTAACATGAGAGGATTAATCCCAAATGGTTATCTTCACCAATGAGGTACAAGAAGAGAAAAATGGTGTAGATGAGTTTCCTGGTGCCATAGACTATTTCAAAACAGTGGGGAAAAAAATCCCTGAAATGTTTATCTATCTACCATGAATACAGAAAAAGGGTTTTTGCTTGATTGACTTTCAGGAAATAAAAAAGTGTTAAGATTAAATCCTAAAAATAAATAAATAAATAAATAAATAAATAAATAAATAAATAAATACCTTCCTTCAATTTGGTAAAATACCAGCTCTCCTTAAACTGATATATCGGTTTAGTGACATCTCAGTCAAGGGCTGGAGGCATAGCTCAGAGGTAGAGCGCTTCCCTAGCGAGGGTGAGGCCCTGGGTTCCATGCCCACACACCAAAAGAAAGAAAAGAAATTTCAATGAAAGACTTTTGGAACTCAGATTCTCAAATCCATACAGAAGGATGAAAATAGGCAAGACATGCAGGGTGTGGTGGTGCACACCTGTCATCCCAGTACTTGGGAGGCTGAGGCAGGAGGCTCACAGGTTCGAGGCCAGCCTCAGCAAGTAGTGAGACTCTCGTCAACCTGGCAAGACCCTGTTTCAAAATAAAAATAAAATAGGGCTGGGGGTGTAACTCAGAGATGGAATGCCCCTTGGTTTAATCCCCAGTACTGAAAATAAAAAATAAAAAAGACTTGGGGTATGGGTGTGGTTCCGAGGCAGAAAAACTCTGGATTCAATCCCCAGTGCCAAAAAAAAAAAAAAAAAAAAAAATAGGAAAGGACGGTGGTGGAAGACCATGTGCTGTCCAACACAGAGAGCTATTACAAAGCTGTTTTAACAAGACAGTGTGGTACTGGTTCAGGGAAAAACAAATTGGCAATGAGTACAATAGAGAGCCCAGAAGCAGACCCGGGGCTGTCTGGAAACTCCATATATGAGAGAGGAGGCACCTCAGTTCCCCAGGGAAAAGATAAAACCTTGAATCAACAGTGCTGAGACTGGCGGTCCAGTCATTACCGACCCACAGGGGCAGGTCCAGTCACTACCTTCCAACATGCACCAGAACCAACTCCTGATAGGTTAAACTTAACTATGAGAGACACAACTTAAAGCTTTGGGGATAAAATGTGAGCAAAAGCCAGACATGGTGGAGGGCACCTTGGGAGACTGAGACAGGAGGATTGCAGGTTTGAAGCCAGCCTCAGCAATTTAGCAAGACCCTGTTTCCAAATAAAAAATAAAGGGAGGGCTGGGGGGTGTATCTCAGAGGTAGAATGCCCCTGGGTTCAATCCCTAGTATTGAAAAAAAAAAAAAAAAAAAAAAAAAAAA
>PVLC010008416.1:0-35162 GCA_004027655.1 Graphiurus murinus | reverse complement strand
GATTACAAGCATGTGCCACCACACCTGGCTTAGGATTTCTTTAGTCTAGAAAAAAAAAAAAAGTCAACCATTTAAGAAAAGAATTTTAAGTTCAGCCAAATTAAAGATTTTTTTTTCTTTTTCTTCTTCTTTTTTTTTTTTTGCTTCTGTTTCAAAAGAAAAAATAAAATATGGCTGGAGGTGTAGCTTGGAGGTAAAACACCCATGGGTCCATACCCTTGTACCAAATAAATGAAAATAGAAATAGAAAATGGAGCAGAAAGTATGAACAAGCATTTCATAAAGAAGGAAATCCAAATCAGATAAAACACATGATGAGATATTCATTAGTGATCAATAAGTGTAAAACAAGGCCACAGCGAGACGCCATTTTATACCCACTAAACTGGCAAGACTGAAGGTGACAGTAGCAGAAGACGGCAGGGATGCGGGTCGATGGACACTCAGATGACGTTCACCTGACCTCAGTAGCTTCAGCCAGAACAAACGCTTTGGGAAGCGCCGGGGTCCCGCGGTGCCATTCAGAACCCTCCCCTCCTCCTCTGGTGAAGAGTCTTTTCTCCCTTTCTGTCGATGCCTTCGCTGAGCGGCGAGACTGGTTCTAAAGGTTAGTGTCAGAGCAGCCAAGTAATCACTAATGCTGCGTCCGTCAGCATTCTTGCAGCTATCATCTAAAAGATTGGCCACATAACTTAGAGGAAAGATTTATTTTCTTATGGTTTCGCGTTCAGCCCATGTGAGGCCGAGGACCTCGGATCTCAGGGCATGGCGGCGGGAAGTGGAGAAAGGGAGCGTGCATGGGCTGTGCTCACATCATGGAGGGTGGAAGCACGACAGAGAGCAGGGGGAGGAGGAGCCACATATAATCTCCCAGGATGCCCCCAGGGGCCACCCTCCAGGGACCACACCCTACCAGCCTACCAGCTACCACCCAGTAAATCCACTACAGTGGATTTATCCACCACTGGAATCATGACCCTCATGACTCTGCATATCAACCCTGAATATTAATAAATGAGCTCTTTGGGAGACATTGTATACCTACCTATAACAATCCTCTTTCTGCAGCTGGACCATGTTCCAAGTAGAACCTGCCCCCTCCACCTACATCCCAGAATAAAATAATATGGCACAGAGCCACAGTCAGAATGGATATGCAGTGAGAGTAACAAATGTACCTTTGTACCTGTGGGATTCTGTTGTGATCATTAAGATGGGGGGGGCGGTCATTTGTTATTTCTGCATCATTTATTTTTATTTATTTATTTGTTTATTTATTTGCAGTACTGGGGATTAAACTCAGAGGCATTCTACCTCTGACCTACACCCCCGGCCCTATTTTTTATTCTTTATTTTGAAACAGGGTCTCACTAAGTTGCGGAGTGTCTCACTAGGTAGCTGAGGCTGGCCGTGAACCCGGATCCTCCGGTCTCAGCCTCCCAAATGCTGGGATTACAAGCGTGCGCCACCACGCCCGGCTCTTATTCTTTATTTTGAAACAGGGTCTCACTAAGTTGTGAAGGGTCTCACTAAATAGCTGAGGCTGGCCACAAAACAGGATCCTCCAGTCTCAGCCTCCCAAGTACTGGGATTACAAGCATGTGCCACACGCCCAGCAGGCTTTCTCTCTTTCTCTTTTTTTTTTTTTTTTTTTGCGGTACTAGAGATTGAACTCAGGGGCATTCTACCTCCGAGCTATACCCTCAGCCCTATTTTTTATTCTTTATTTTGAAACAGGGTCTCACTAAGTTGCGGAGTACCTCATGAGGTAGCTGAGGCTGGCCGCGAACCCGGATCCTCCGGTCTCAGCCTCCCAAGTGCTGGGATTACAAGCATGTGCCACCACGCCGGGCTAGCCTTTCTGCATCATTTAGCACGGCCTAACTGTTACAGTCACTAGCTCATAGAGTTGAGCATTCACATTCCCTAAGAACCAGCAAGTCCACGCTTAGGAAGCTTCTGCAGAGACCCTGCCGCACAGGGAACACCTACAAGGAGGGTCAGAGCAACGTTGCTGGTGACTGAAAAACTGACACAGCCCAGATGTGCCTTGGTAGAGAACGGATGGGTAAATCCTGGTGTTCAGTCTCTGCCAACTGACGAATGACTCCAGCTACACACAACATGAGCCTTATAAATATATTTTAGAATGATTAAAGCAAGTCACAGAAATCTCCATATAGCACAGTCCCATAGAGCTCAAAAGCCAGCAAAACTAAACAACATAGCTTTAGGATCCATAATTATACAACAATTGATTTGGGGTTTGAACCCAGGGGCATTCAATCTCTGAGTTACACCTCTAGCCCTATTTTATTGTTTATTTTGAAACAGAGTGTCGCTGAGTTGCCGAGGGCCTCCTGTTGCTGAGGCTGGCTTCGAATTTGCGATCCTCCTATCTCAGCCTCCAAAGTACTGGGATGACAAGCACGTGCCACCATACCGGGCTCAATGAGTGATTTTTTGAAGTGAGGAAAAGAGAGATGAAAAAATATCCAAGAGAGGCTCTGGGAGTGGTAGGAGATGAGGAAGGAAAGTCGCACAGGGGTGAACCTTGACTTCAACCCGACATTGGGTCAGAGGTGAAATATTTTAGGCTCTTTGGACTAGAGCACCTGTGACACAGTCCTCAACTCTGCCGCCTTAGTGTGAAGGCAGCCTTAGACAACGTATAAACAATGTGGCTGCGGGTCCGTAAGACGTTACTTATGAGCCGGGCATGGTGGCGATGCCTGTAATCCCAGTACTTGGGAGGCTGAGACAGGAGAATCACAGGTTTGAGACCAGCCTCAGCCACTTAGCAAGGCCCTCAGCCACTTAGTGAGACTCTGTTTCAAAATTTAAAAAATAATAATAAAAAGGGCTGGGGGGTGTAGTTCGAGAAGTAAAATGCCCCTGGGTTCAATCTCTAGAACCAAATAAGAAAAAAGAAAGAAAATAAATAAATAAATTTTACTCATGGACTCTATAATTTAAGTGTTATGTAATTGCCATGAGATGCTATTCTTTTGATTTTTTTTTTAACCTCTGAAAAATGTAAAATCCATGCTTAGCTCATAAGCCATACAAAAGCAAATTATAGATCAAATTTGGCCATTGGTGTGTGGCAGCCCCTGCTCTGGCCTCTGGCTGGGCTGAGTTCACACGTGCTTGTTTTCTGCTTGTGCTTTATCCCCTTCATGCATGTTCTGTTTATTTATTTATTTATTTATTTACTTACTTACTTACTTACTTACTTACTTATTATTTATTTATTGGGTACTGGGATTGAACCCAGGGGCATTCTACCTCCGAGCCACATCCCCAGCCCTTTTTATTATTTAATTTGAAACATCCTGTGATGTTTCTGTCTCAGCCTCAAAAGTGTGCCACCACGCCTGAATAAATAAAATCTTCTATTTATTAATGTCATCTGGCTCAGGGGGACAAAGGCAGAAGGTGCTGGGTGGAGGAGACCACGGGATGAGCAAAGTCACTTAAATTCTCTCTGAAACTCTTCCACGGTGTCTGAGACGCCTTCATCTTGGTCCCAAACTCAAGGACTCTCATCCTTCTCCCCCTGACAGTGGAGGAGGTCATTAAGTAAAATGACAGGACTGATAGAAAATGTGAGGTCGGGAGATTTAATGCATCCTAGGGCTTACTGACATAAGGTAAGCCATAAGACGTCAAAATTGCACATCAGTATCAATTCAACCTGTATCAATTCTGATGATAAATTCAGCTGGACCATCAGTCTATGTTATTGAATCAAAATTATAGTTTTCTGTGGGTTTCAAAAGACTACCCAAGTCAAGTCAAGTCTGCTAAGTAGTATGTAGAAAATACCCTCTCACCACCAGCTCTGCTCCATGCAGCTGGTAGAAGTGGTGTATCTGTGTGTGTGTGTGTGTGTGTGTGTGTGTGTGTGTGTGTGTGTGTGTGTGGTACTGGGGATTGAACCCAGGGGCATTCTACCTCCTAGCTACATCACCAGACTGATTTTTTTTTTTTTTTTTTTTTTGGAAACAGGGTCTCACTAAGTTGCGGAGGGCCTCACTGAGTAGCTGAGGCTGGCCGCAAACCTGCGATCCTCCGGTCTCAGCCTCCCAAGTACTGGGATTACAAGCGTGCGCCACCACGCCCGGCTGGATTTCCATTTCACAGTTCACGGTCTCCTTCTTCTTCCTCAGGAAACCGGCAACTGCAGGCATCTTCTTCCTGGGCAGTCTGCGCTGGTCTCATAAATGCTGGAAGAGAATTTAAAAGACACTCACCACTTGCTATCTGTTTTAGCCACTTATTTTTCGTGAATCTCAGTGCCATTCTGTACAACCTTTGTAAATGTCTGTGTATCTGATCATTTCAAAATAAAAAAACTTTTTTTTTAATGGCCAAAAGTTCTTTATGCATGAATTATGATTCCACTGCAACTCACTAAATTACTCATAATGTCTCTGAGAAGCATCTTATTAATAACTTTGCTGTCATTTTGTAGTCTCTGCTGGGGGTGGTTTTTGTTTTGTTTTTTGGTACTAAGGATTGAACCTGAGTATTCTACTCCTGAGTTATTCTCCCAGTCCTTTTTTATTTATTTATTTTTATTTTTGTTGCAGTACTAGGGATTAAACCCAGGGACATTCTACCTCCAGGCTATGCCCCCAGTCCTATTTTTCATTCTTTATTTTGAAACAGGGTCTCACTAAGTTGAAGAGAGCCTCACTAAGTAGCTGAGGCTGGCCACAAACCCGGATCCTCCTGTCTCAGCCTCCCAAGTCCTGGGATTACGGTATTTATTATTATTATTATTATTATTATTATTATTATTATTATTGTGCTGGGGATTGAACCTAGGGGCATTCTACCTCTGAGCCACACCCTCGGACCAGTTTTATTTTTTACTTGGAAACAGAGCCTTACTAAGTTGCTGAGGCTGGCCTCAAACCTGCAATTCTCCTGTCTCAGCCTCCCAAGTACTAAGATTACAGGCACATGCCACAATGCTCAGTTTATTTTTAAATTTTGAAACAGGATTTCTCTATATTGCTGAGGCTGGTCTTGAACCTGTGATCCTCCTGTCTTACTCTCCCAAGTACTGGGATCATAGGCGTAAACCACCTTGCCTGGCAGGGTTAGATCTTTCAGTCAGGTTGAGGTGACAGCTCAGGGGTCTTCATGAGAGGTGCCGAACTTAAAAGGAGAACGAAAAAGCAAATCACAGACTAGGAAAGGAAATCCACAGGACACAAACAACAGACTAAAGAGTTCTATAAATCTATAAGATAAGGACGGACAGCTCTGTGGGGAGATGCTCAAAAACCCCTCATGTCTTCACCGAAGAGGAAAGCCAGGTGGCCCAACACGAGGTGGTCTCACTTCACTAGTGGTAAGGGAATTACAAATTGAAACCACAGCAAGATACTACTCCCCACCCACCAGAGAGATAAAAATAGCCTGGTGATTCTCTGCACTTGCAGAAATATGGAGCAAAAGGAACTCTCATCTACGGCTGGGGAGGCAGAAATAGGGCCCAAACATTTCAGAAAACAGTATGCCGCACGTATAAGCACCAAGGCTCATGTTCCTCACATCCCAGGATTTCTTATTCCTAGATAAACAACAAAAACAAGCCGGGTGAGGAGGTGCACATCTGTGATCCCAGTACTTGGGAGGCTGAAACAGGAGGATCCCAGGTTCGCGGCCAGCCTCAGCAATTCAGCAAGGCCCTCAGCAACTTAGCGAGACTCTTTCAAAATCAAAAAATAAAATAGAGCTGGGGGTGTAGCTTGCCCCTGGGTTCAATCCCTAGCACCAAAAACAACTTCCAAAAAGAAACACTTATGTGTACTGAGCTACATACACTGCCACAAATAGTCAAAAATTGTAAAAATTGTAATAGTCCCAAACTGGAGACACCCAGTGTCCCTCAATATCAGTGTCAGAGTGGATAAACAATGATGTAATTATTCCACAGAAGAGAATGTGCAAGAATGGAAATCAACTAAAGATGAACTCAAAGCCGGGCGTGGTGGCGCACGCTTGTAATCCCAGCACTTGGGAGGCTGAGACAGGAGGATCTCAGGTTCACGGCCAGCCTCAGCTACCTAGTGAGGCCCTCTGCAACTTAGTGAGAAACTGTTTCAAAATAAATAAAAATTAGGGTTAGGGGTGTAGCTCAGAGATAGAATTCCCCTGGGTTCAATCCCCAGTACCACAAATAAAGTAAAATAAAGATGAACTCAACACAGGAATGAACCTTGAAGACACAAGGTCAAAGTCATGGATACAGTTTGCACACAATCCAATTCCACTTGGACCGGGGTTACCAGCAGCCAGATGAAACTGTGCCGTTAGGAGCAAAACCACAAAAAGCAGGAAGTGACCGCCATGAAGAACCAGGTGTGGTCAGCAGTAGCGGGAGGGAGGGCAGCTAGCTATATTCTATTTTTTTTTTTTTTGTGGTACTGGGGATTGAATTCAGGGGTGTTCTACCTCCGAGCTATACCCCCGGCCCTATTTTTTATTCTATATTTTGAAACCGGGTCTCACTAAGTTGTGGAGGGCCTCACTAGGTAGCTGAGGCTGGCCGCGAACCCGGATCCTCCGGTCTCAGCCTCCCGAATGCTGGGATTACAAGCGTGAGCCACCACGCCCGGCTTATTTTCTATTTCTTGACCAGAGAAGAGTTTATTTTGGAATGTAAAGTTTGTTAAACTTTACATTTGTGTGTTTTGCTGTATATCACCCGGTAAAAAAGGTTTTACATGGTTTTATTCTGTTGTGGACCTGGGATAGAACCCAAGGTACTCTACCACTGACTACATCCCCAGGTCTTTTCAGCTTTTATTTTTGCCCAGGTTGGCCTCTAACTTGTGATCCTTCTGCCTCAGCCTCCCAAGCTATTGGGACTGCAGGCCTGTACCACTAACCCAGGCAGGTTCTACATGTTTTTAAAAAGAGCCTTTAAATGCCGGGCATGGTGGCTCACGCTTGTAATCCCAGCATTCGGGAGGCTGAGACCAGAGGATCATGGGTTTGCAGCCAGCCTCAGCTACCTAGTGAGGCACTCCACAACTTAATGAGACTCTGTTTCAAAATAAAGAATAAAAAATAGGGCTGGGGATGTAGCTCGGAGGTAGAATGCCCCTGAGTTCAATCCCCAGTACTGCAAAAAAAAAAAAAAATAAAATAAAAATTAAAAAAAATAAAAAGAGCCTTTAAATAAATCAGTGTAGCTTATCTTTCGGTAAGACTTCATTCATGGTTTTGCTTTAAAAAAAAAGACGGTGGTACTGGTGATGAAACCCCGGGGATTTCTACCTCTGAGCTACACTCCTAGCCCTTTTGGTTTTCTTATTTTGAAACTGAGTCTCAGCCAGGTGTGGTGGCACAAGCTTGTAATCCCAGTACTTGGGAGGCTGAGACAGAAAGATCGCAGGTTCAGAGACTTCGTGAGGCCCTCCGCAACTTAGTGGGATACTATTTAAAAATAAAAAATAAAAATAGGGCTGGGGGTATAACTCAGAGGTAAAATACCTCTGGGTTCAATCCCCAGTACCGCAAAAAAAAAAAAAAAAAAAAAAAAAAAGAAATAGGATCTCACTAAGTTGCTCAGGGTCTTGCTAAGTTGCTGAGGCTGACCTTGCAGTACTGCTAAAACTATCCTGAACCTGTAATCCTCCTGTCCCAGCCTTCCAAGTCCTGGAGTTATAGGCATGTGCCACCATGCCCCGCTCTGGCTTCAAACTTGGGATCCTCCTGCCTCAGCCTCTCAAGTACTGAGATTACTGGTGTGTGCCAGCACGTCTAGCCCTCAAATATTTTTTTTTTTCAGTACTGGGGATTGAACTCAGGGGCATTCTACCTCCGAGCTACACCTCCAGCCCTATTTTTTATTCTTTATTTTGAAACAGGGTCTCACTAAGTTGCGGAGTGCCTCACTAGGTAGCTGAGGCTGGCCGAGAACCCAGATCCTCCGGTCTCAGCCTCCCGAATGCTGGGATTACAAGCGTGCGCCACCACGCCCCGCTCCCTCAAATATTTTTAACAACCTCTAAATAGACACTGTCTCCTGGTATTTGGGGTTACACTTTCAGATGGCTCCTTCTGTATACGAATCCCTCTTATTAAATCTAGCCTGTTATCGCTCACTTTGCCTTCCAAGGAGCCGGAACCCAGGCTGCCCGCAAACCATAAACTTAACATAAACACTAACATCATTTGTCCAGTGGGTGCCGACCCTGTGCCAGATGCTAGCTAGGTTCCTTACAGAAATCGTACCGTATGTAATGAGCTGATGATTGAAGTCTATTACTGAAATTGCTCATTTAATCCAGATTGGTGTTATAAGAAATTGACTTAGTTAAACCCACTTTTCCCTCTCTCTCCGGTTCTCAAGTGTGGATCTAAACTGTAGTGAAGACCACTGACCAGTCAGAGGGACAGCTCCAGGCGGGGTGGACTTTCTCTTCTTATTCTTCTTTGCCAGTGTCTCACACACACACACACACACACACACACACACACACACACACCCTCTCACTCTCACACACACATATACACACAATCATCCCAGACTGCAATAGACCTAAGTTGTGGTTTTTCTTTTTCTTTTTTCCTTCTTTTTTTTTTTCTCTTTCTTTTTTTTTTTTTTTTGTGGTACTGGGGATTGAACCCAGGGGCATTCTACCTCCGAGCTACACCCCCAGCCCTATTTTTTATTTCTTATTTGGAAACAGGGTCTCACTAAGTTGCAGAGGGCCTCACTAAGTAGCTGAGGCTGGCCTCGAACCTGGATCCTCCAGTCTCAGCCTCCCAAGTACTGAGATGACAAGTGTGCGCCACCACGCCCGGCTTAGTTATGATTTTTCTAGAGTCCTGGGATATGTCCTGCCCTCATCAGGCTTCCTCCATTTCAGTCCCTTTGACGCTGGGGCTGGATCATTCTTTTGTTGGGGGCCGTCCTGTGCACCCCGGTTCAGCAGCCGCTCTGGCCCCCACTTGCTAGATGCCAATAGATCCTCCCCGGCACCCAGTCGTGACCGCCGGACATTGACGAATGTCCCTGTGGGGGTGACATTGCCCCTATTTATAACCACTGTGCTGGACCAACCTTCTTTTTTTTTTGCGGTACTGGGGATTGAACTCAGGGGCATTCTACCTCTGAGCTACACCCCCAGCCCTATTTTTTATTCTTTATTTTGAAACCGAGTCTCACTAAGTTGCGGAGTGCCTCACTAGGTAGCTGAGGCTGGTCTCGAACCCAGATCCTCCGGTCTCAGCCTCCCGAATGCTGGGATTACAAGCATGGGCCACCATGCCCGGCTCTGGACCAACCTTCTTAACATTAAAACTAACCTTCTGTAACATTACTCTAACTAACCTTCCATGTGGCTCACGCCTGTACTTGGGGAAGCTGAGGCAGGGGGATCGCCAGTTTGAGGCCAGCTGCCACAACTTAAAAAGACCCTGTTTCAAAAAGAAAAATAAAATAGGGCTGGGGGTTTAGCTCAGGTTCAATCCTCAGTACCACAACACACACACACACACACACACACACACACACACACACACACACGTCATCCCATAAGAGCTGATATCTAAACCGGCCTCAGTGGTGCACATCTGTAATCCTAGCACTTGGGAGGCTGAGACAGGAGGATCACAGGTTCCAAGGATTGCCTCCGCAACTTAGTGAGACTCTCAGCAACCTAATGAAAACCAGTTTCAAAATAAAAAGGGCTGGGAGTGTAGCTCAGAGGTAGAACACCCCTGGGTTCCATCCCCAGTACCTCTCTCTCTCTCTCTCTCTCACACACACACACACACACACACACACACACACACACACGAGCTGGACTTACGTTGTTTGAATATGTACAGACATTTCTTTCTGCTCCGATTGACCACAGCGAGCCGGAGCACGAGGAACAGCAGCAGGAACAGCACGGCCGCAGACATCAGCGCCAGAAAATAGGTGAGGAACTGCACGGTGCGGCCTACGCAGAGGGGTGGGGGGAGGTGAGCCGGGGCCGGGCTGGTGCAGATGCACTTAGGTTTCTGCTTACGATGCAACCTCCCAAGCCAGGGGAAGCAGTGCCCGGGCACCTCCAACCTGCTGCCTTAGCAAATTTACACTTGATCTTAACCAAAAGGCCGAGAAGTGATACCTTAGCAAATTAAGATGACTAAAAAAAAAAAAAAGGTACTCATTTTCCTAGAGGCCCAGGGAGACGAAGCAGCTTGGCCTTTGTAGCATATAGAAAACACGGGGCCCTGTGTTTCCCTCTACTTGGTGTTCACGCAGGTGTGGCCTCTGGGCTGAGCCCCACCGCTTACTAATGTGGAGCTCAGCCTGGGCAACAGGTGGCTGCCCGAAGGTGCGGTGGAAGGGAGGAAGGCACCTGTCGGCGCCTGTCGGGGCTGAAACGAGATAAGCCACGCCGGGGTGGGGGGGATTTCCACAGCCATCGAGACGGGCATGCTGCGTGCGCCGTGACTCAACAGCCAGCAGCCAGCTCGGGCTCTCCTGCAGGGCGGGTGTGGCAGCGGTGAGGTACCTGGGGGGGCGTCGGCCGAAGTGGGTCCACAGACTGCGTCTCTGTCCTCGGTCCCCTTCACAAGAACAGACTTCCCAGCTAGAGAGCAGCTTAGACGGTACAAGGGAAAGAGTTCAGATGGTCAGTGTAGGGACAGAGGCGTCCAGGGAAACGCTCTGACAGTCGTCACCGAACGCAGTGGCCTAGTGACAAAGACAGGTGGGTGTGGGTGTATGCGTGATGGGCAGGTGTTGTGGGAAAGTTCCACGCGACCGTCTGGCTTCCTTCAGCCTTTCCTCGGCCTTCAAGGCTCCACAAGTTTCACCCACTCCATCTACTGGGCTGGGTGCCTTCTTCCCAGGCTGGGGAGCCATGCCGGGCCCGTCTGCTTCTGTGATGCTATGACCTCTACACACACACACACACACACACACACACACACACACACACACACGCTCTCGGGCACAAGCGAAGGATCAGGAGGGCTGGGAGCTCTGGCATTGGCTTCAGACAAGGCAGGCGGTGAGCCCTGGGTCAGCCACTACAGGATGACCTTGGGCAAGTTGCCAAGCCTGTCTAAGGCTCAGCTTTCCCACCTGCAGAGTAAGAATGCGTCTGTTCCCAGGACTGTCCTGAAAAGCTAATGAAAGAGCCCCAGTGAGGCACTTTGGCATGCCCAACGTGCCCGAGACGGTCAAGAATGGTGGCTGCCATCAGTCATCGCTGCCGCCACCACCACCACCATCATCGTTGTCGTGGTCATCATCGTCACCATCACCACCATTATTATAATCGTTGCTCTTTTTCCTTCCCCCTTTCCCATATCCCAAATCCACTTGTCCTCCAGAACCCAGTTCAAACCACTTTTCCACCCACACTTACTTGAACACTCTGAACAATTTGTGTTAAAAGTTCTCTTTTTTTTTTTTTTTTTTTTTTATATTCTACTCTGAGCCGGGCGTGGTGGCGCACGCTTGTAATCTCAGCATTCGGGAGGCTGAGACCGGAGGATCTGGGTTCGTGGACAGCCTCAGCTACCTAGTGAGGCACTCTGCAACTTAGTGAGACCCGGTTTCAAAATAAAGAATAAAAAATAGGGCTGGGGGTGTAACTTGGAGGTAGAATGACCCTGGGTTTAATCCCCAGAACCACACACACACACACACACACACACACACACACACACACACACACAAAATCCTACTCTGTCACCAACCTGCACTTTAATAAAACATAATTAAAATATATCTATGGAATAATCATAAAAAATATTTTCTAGTTAAAAAAAAAAACCAAATGGAAAAAGAACAAAGGCATATAAAATGTGAGGCCCAGATTTTTTCTGGGAGGTGGGTATTTTTGTTTTGGTCCTAGGGACTGAATCCAGAAACATTCTACCTCTGAGCTACAACCCCAGTCCTTTTTATTTTTTTTATTTTGAAACAGGGTCCCTCTAAGTTGCTGGGGGTCTTGCTAAGTTGTTGAGGCTGGCCTCAAACCTGCAATCCTCCTGCCACAGCCTCCCAAATCCTGGGATCACAAGCATGCATCTCTGGGCCCAGTGAGGCCCAGGTTTTTGTCACCAGAGTCCACAGACCACATTCTTCTGCCTGCTAGAGGTCCCTACGTGTGGATTCTCCACGCTGTACCGCTGTCTCCTGGATGCATCAACTTCCCTCCTGGACCAGCCGGGTCCACAGAGCGGGGCTTGAGGAGTCCTGTGCAGACCTCACCAGCGCAGTCCCACCTCACTGTCCCCCGCTGGCTGTTTGGCTCCCCAGGGTGGCCCGTGCGCCAAGGGTGCGGGACTTTCTGGAGGGGAAGAAGCACGCCTCGCCCTCCTGTGACATTCTCAGTACCAGCCCAGCTCAGGATGGGCTGACCCATGAGGGACCGGAAGAGGCAGCACAGAGATTAGAAGGAAGCAGAGAACGGGACCGTGGGGGAGGGGGCGGTGCCTCGTTCCAGCGCACACCTCCCACTCGCGATGCTCTGGAGGGGATGCCCGCTCCGCGCGTCCATAGCCCAGACCTCACGGTCCCCGGGCTGCTGTGAGTCTGCTGCTGCAGGTGTAGAAAGGCCTCTGACGGCGCCCCCTGCCTCTCAAACAGTTTAGCCCAGATGATTTTGTAAGCAAAATAAAAGCATACGTACTTGGTCCACGGTCGACAGACGCCTCCTTCCTGATCATTAAATGTCCCAAAGGAACAGTCTTTACAACCTTGAAGGAAAGTGGAAATTCAAACTGTAAGAAAAGGAAGCCATTGCACCATTCTGTAACTCTCCTTGTGATGAGCAGAGTCAAGCCATTAACTTAGGATGAGCTGTGTACTGACTTAATGTTAACTTACTATGAGGCTATGCATGGGGGGGGCGTGGTGGTGCACGCCTGTCATCCCAGTACTTGAGAGACTGAGATAGGAAGATCGCAGGTTCGAGGACAACCTCAGCAACCTAGCAAGACCTTCAATTTAGTGAGATCTTGTTTCAAAAAAAAAAAAAAAGGGATGAGAGTTGTAGCTCAGAGGTAGACTGCTCCTGGATTCAATATCTAGTGCAACTACTACTACTACAAGTAGTAGTAGTAGTAGTAGTAGTAGTAATAATATCTACCTCTAGTCCTTTTCTTATTTATTTATTTATTTATTTATTTATTTATTTATTTATTTATTTTGCAGTACTGGGGATCGAACTCAGGGGCATTCTACCTCCGAGCTACACCCCCAGCCCTCTATTTCTTTCATTCTCTATTTTGAAACAGGGTCTCACTAAGTTGCTGAGTGCCTCACTAGGTAGCTGAGGCTGGCAGCGAACCCGGATCCTCCGGTCTCAGCCTCTCAGGTACTGGGATTACAAGTGTGCACCACCATGCCCAGCTCCTTTTTATATTTTATTTTGAAACAAGTACTCACTAAGGTGCAGAGGCTGGCCTCCACTTGCGATCCTCCTGCCTCAGGCTCCCGAGTAGCTGGGATTACAGGCAGGTGCCGCCATAACTAGCATGCGTAACACTTCTTGAAACTGAGGTTGTTAATATTTATTCTAATTGTACAGTGAATACTGCATATATCTAAAATGCATAGAAATGCCTGGACTGCTCACAAACGTCCTGACTTCAAGATATTTCCACCTCTGAAGAGGAATGGAAATGCCATGGTATTTGATGAGAGTCCATTGTTAATTAAGACTCGAGGTTTCCATCCTATCCTTGACTCACTGGTCCGTTATTAGTTCCTTCAATGTCCTCCAGGCAGACCGCGTGATGTCTGCAGAAGAAAGTCAGCCCGGGCGGAGGAGGAGCGACCTACCTTCTGCCGTCAGCTCTTGACCTTCCTTACAGTCCGGCTCGCACATGCCGCATCCTGGCCCCACGCAGCGGAATCCAGAGCTGCACTCACACACCGCGTCGCTGGTGGCCGAGCACTCCTTCTTGACCCTGAGAACACCTGCAAAGCACCCAGTGGGTGTCACACTCCACCTCCCAGTGCAGGAGGCACTGTATGCTCTGCAGGAAAACATTGTGCTTGCTCAGCCTGACGTGGTGGTGCACGCCTGCAATCCCAGTCCTTGGGAGGCTGAGACAGGAGGATTGCAGGTTCGAGGCCAGCCTCTGCAACTTAGTGAGACCCCGTTTCAAAATAAAAATAAAAATAAAAAGAGCTGGGAGTGGGCCGGGCGTGGTGGCGCACGCTTGTAATCCCAGCATTCGGGAGGCTGAGACCGGAGGATCCAGGTTTGCGGCCAGCCTCAGCTACCTAGTGAGGCACTCCGCAACTTAGTGAGACCCGGTTTCGAAATAAAGAATAAAAAATAGGGCTAGGGGTGTAGCTCGGAGGTAGAATGCCCCTGAGTTCAATCCCTAGTACCGCAAAAAAAAAAAAAAAAAAAAAAAAAAAAGAGCTGGGAGTATAGCTCGGAGGTAGAATGCTCCTGGGGTTAATCCCCAGTAACCCTCCTCAAAAAAACAAAAAACCATGCTCACTCAAATGCAGAATGTTCCTAATGACTTCAGAATATAATGTTTACTTGTAAATTCCCATAAAGACATGTTTACACTGTGTTCACTGAGAATTTCTCTTGTTAAGTGAGTATTTCTCTTACTGTTTAAAAAGTTCAGCCAGGCGTGGTGGCTCATGCTTGTAATGCCAGTACTTGGGAGGCTGAGACAGGAGGATCACAGGTTGGAGGACAGCCTCAGCAAGTGGCGAGACCTTGTTTCAAAATAAAGAATAAGAAATAGGGCTGGGGTTGTAGCTCACAGGTGGAATGCCCCTGGGTTCAATCCCTAGGACTGCAAAAAATAAAAATACAAAATAAATAAAAATAAAAAGCTCAGCCAGGCGTGGAGGCACACGCTTCTAATCCCAGTAGTTGGGAGGCTGAGACAGGAGGATCGCCAGCCTCAGCAACTTAGTGAGGCCATCTGCAATTTAGTGAGACCCTGTTTCAAAATAAAAAAAGTAAAATCAGGTTGGGGGTGTAGCTTGGAAGTAGAATCCCTCTGGGTTTAATCCCCAGTATCACCAAAAAAAAATTTAAAAATTTAAAAATAAATAAAAAGCTCAACCATAAATAATCGCTCTCACAGTAAATAATTCCCTTGGGCCAGCCCCCTGGTAGCATGTCTACCTTTGACACTTAAGATGCCTCGTAGGGATCAGTTAGTCAACAGATGATAATAAAAGCCTGACTTCCCAAGGACATTCCCGAGGAAGGACCCCTGTGTCAGCCATACCTTCGCACTTGGTGCAAACGTCGCAGGCCCTCTGTCCACTGGTGCTGGAGAAACTCTCCGGGGGGCAGGGAACACAGATTTGGTTCTTGTTTTTCTGACATAAAGTGCCTAAGAGAGGCAGATAATAGGTGTACACGCTTGGCAGTAGATAGCCACCACTCAGAGCATTATGTAGTTTACAGGAAAATTAGACTACAAAGCATTCTTTAGTCAGGCGCAGTGGCACATGCCTGTAATCCCAGTGCTTGGGAGGCTGAGACAGGAGGATAATAGGTTGAAGGCCAGCCTCAACAATGTAGCAGGAGCCTCAGCAACTTAGTGAGACTCTGTTGTGAAATAAAAAATAAAATAGTGCTGGGGGTGTAGCTCAGAGGTAGAATGTCCCTGGGGTTCAATCCCCAGTGCAGGACAAGAAAGAAAGAAGGAAGGAAGAGAAGGAAAGAAGGAAGGAAGGAAGGAAGGAAGGAAGGAAGGAAGGAAGGAAGGAAGGAAGCCAGATGTGGTGGTACATGCTTGTAATTCTAGTACTTGGGAGGCTGAGACAGGAGGATAGCAGGTTCTTGGCCAGCCTCAGCTACTTAGTGAGGCCCTCCGCAACTGAGTGAGACCCCTGTTTCAAAATAAAGAATATAAAATAGGGCTGGGGGTGTAGATTGGGGGTGGAATGCCCTTGAGTTCACTCCCCAGTACTGTGAGAGAGAGAGAGAGAGAGAGAGAGAAGAAAAGGAAGGAAAGGAGGAAGGAAGGAAGGGAGGGAGGGAAAGAAAAGAAGAGAGAAACAAGCATTCTTTGTTTTCTGCATGTCACGGTGATAGGCATTATTTTGTTAATTAACATTTGAAAGTCAAATATTTGCGAGATTGCCCATCGCATAACCACAGAATTAGAAACAGCAAAGTACAAATATTGAAACAAAGCAATCAAGGCAAAGACAATAACTTTTCTTTATCTGTTGTATAAGACACAAGGATTTCTCTCCACTGACCCCAGATGACCAATCTGACTGGACCCAGGAGAAGGCCAATGGCCTTCATCAACAAACAGATTCTGAATGCGCTCGATTCTCCTCCTCCATCAAGCCCCGCCACCTGCCGGCTGCCTCTGTGCCTGAGCTCGGGGCCTCGCACACAAGACTAACATTTCTTGAGGACTGTCATGAGCCATGGACTGTTCTGAGCCCATCACAGGATCCTTGCCACCAATACCAGGAGACAGGTTCCCTCCCTTCCTCCCCCCTCCCTCCCTCCCTCCCTCCCTCCCTCCCTCCTTCCTTCCTTCCTTCCTTCCTTCCTTCCTTCCTTCCTTCCTTTCTCTCTCTCTCCTGCATTCTTTCTTTCCTTCCTTTCTCTCTCTCTCTCTTTCTTTCTTCTTTCATGGTACTGAGGATTGAATTCAGGGGTGTTCTACCTACACCCCCAGCCCTATTTTATTTTTTGTTTTTGAAATAATCTCACTAAGTTTCTGAGAGTCTCATTAATTTTCTGAGGCTGATCTCAAACCTGTAATCCTCCTGTCTCAGCCTCCCAAGTCCTGAGCCTATAGGCATGCCCCACCATGTCCGGATGACGAGTTCTTACCATCCCAGATGACAGAGCTGAGGCCGGGAGGTTAAATAACTGGCTCGTCTGTAGCATCTGACAGACACTCGTCAGTGAATGAATACACGATGGTGAAAAAGCGCCCGCCCTGCCCGGCTTGCGACAGCCCAGCGCACAGATGGCTTTGGTACTCACCGGCGGGACAGCTGCTGCAGGGATCCTGCGTGGACCTCGTCCTCTCAAAACTCAGGATCAACAGCACAGCCGCTGCCAGGTTGCAGTAACCATTTCTCATGATGGAGTCTTGCATACGTGGGGTGTCGGCCAAGCGGATTCCAAAAGAAGCGGAATCAAGTGAGCCGCTCTCACAAATTCCACTGTGTGAAAGGTAGGCAAGGGTGAAGCTGTTTCTCCTAGAATTATCTACCTTTTAACCATTACTTATACAGCGCTTTACAATGCCACCCAGAACTCGGGGTTCTTTTTTTTTTTTTTAGGAGCAATTAAAAATGAAATATTATAAGCTGGGCATGGTGACACACACCTGTAATCCCAGTACTTGGGAGGCTGAGACAGGAGGATCGTGAGTTCGAGGACAGCCTCAGCAAGTAGTGAGACTCTCATCAACCTAGTGAGACCCTGTTCCCAAATAAAAACTAAAAAACAAAATAGGAAGCCAGGCACGGTGGCGCACGCTTGTAATCCCAGCATTTGCGAGGCTGAGACCGGAGGATCCGGGTTCATGGCCAGCCTCAGCAACTTAGTGAGACCCTGTTTCAAAATAAAGAATACAAAATAGGGTTGGGGGTATAGCTCGGAGGTAGAATGCCCCTGAGTTCAATCCCCAGTACTGCAAAAAAACAAGAAATAGGACTGGGGGTGTAGCTCAGAGGTAGAAAGTCCCTGGGTTCAATCCCCAGTCTCTCTCTCTCTCTCTCTCTCTCTCTTTCACACACACACACACACACACACGAAATATTAAAGAAAAGTAGCAAGATCATAGAAACTTCTACAAGTGTGGCTGAACACAAGTACACACACTTGCCAAAGCATGAGATTCTCAACGTGCTCAGCAAAAAATGATGCAGAAAGAAATCATGGCCAGAACTTTTGGGGACTTCCATGGATACTTAGCATGAGCAACCAGATTTCAATAACGCCAGGGACGTGCTGCCTCTGAAAACACAGTCCTCCTAACCAAGAGTGGCATCGGAAGCCGGATGTGCTAGAGCACACCTGTAACTCCTGAAACTTGGGAGGCTGAGACGGGAGGATCGTGGGTTCGAGACCAGCCTCAGCAACTTAGTGAGGCCCTCCACAACCTAGTGAGACCCTGTTTCCAAATAAAAATAAAATCAAATAGGGCTGGGGGTTGTAGCTCAGAGATATAATGCCCTGGGTTCAATCCCCAGTACTATAAAATAAACAAACAAACAAATAAACAAATAAATAAATAGCAGCAGCCAGCAGGTGGGTTCAAAGAGAAGACACCGTCACTACTCCCTCCTGGACTGAACGTGCCATTGCTAACGTCTGGTGAGAAATCTCTGCGCTGTTCATGGTCATAGTTTTCTTAGACACAAGCATGACAGACCTGTGTCCAGACTCAAAGCATGGATAGTAACAACTAAGGAGGGAAACAGTAAAACGCCTCCTTTCCCTTCATTTGTATGCAGCGGGCCGTCGAGTAGAAGTCATTATAAATGAGAGAAAAAGAACAGAAACAGAGCAGAAAGAACAGAAATGGAGCAGAAAGAACAGAAACGTGCACTGAGAACCGAGTTTCCCTCCTCCCCCCACCGGGTCCCCCCAGGTCCCCCCGATGCACAAACCTGGGCTCTCGGATGACACAGAGAACCTTCCGCTCCTCAGGACTGCAGCTAAGTGCCCTGTTGCGGGCATGTCACAGGTCGAAGGCGGGCGCTAGTGACTCAGCCAGGCGGGGCCTCAGGAAATCCCCACCACAGCCCTGTCATCTGCCTCCTCTGTCCTCTGCCCTCAAAATCCCCAGAGCCCCTGTCACCACCTGGTAAAGGGACCCTAAACCCCAGCTCTCAAGTGCTGGGACACTTCCCAGAGGACTTTGGGAAAGGGATTTTGCCACTTAAAGTAGTTCTCAAGGTTCAAGCTTTTGGTGTGTCCTGAAGCTATTTGAGGTGAAACCAACTTCTAAAGAAAGCCCCAGCGTTCTGCCACATGGGTAAGAAGAATACGATCTTTTCTGTCAAACAGGTGGTCAGACAGCAGCCGTTTGGGCTCAGATAACCTTTGGTTGACCAGAATCTTCCACAATCTCAGCCATTTTAGCTTATATAACCTCTGGTTGACTGGAATCTTCCAGAATCTTAAATTTTGCTTCAAAATTCCCGCCTGTCCTAGAAATGAGCCGATCACTGCAGAGTTCTACCATAAACTTTGTTTCTTTGCCAAACTCTGTTTCAGAATTCCCACCTGTCTTAGAAAACAGTCAATCCAGCCGGGCATGGTGGCGCACGCTTGTCATCCTAGTACTTGGGAGGCTAAGGCAGGAGGATCTGGGTTCACCGCCAGCCTCAGCTACCTAGTGAGGCACTCTGCAACTTAGTGAGACCCTGTTTCAAAATAAAGAATAAAAAATAGGGGTGGGGGTGTAGCTCAGAGGTAGAATGCTCCCTGGGTTCAATCCCCAGTACCAAAAAAGAAAGAGGGGGGGGCAGAGAGAGACAGAGAGAGAGAGAGAGAGAGAGAAAGAAAGAAAGAAAGAAAGAAAGAAAGAAAGAAAGAAAGAAAGAAAGAAAGAAAGAAAGAAAGAAAGAAAAGAAAGAAAGAAAGAAAGAAGGAAGATAGCCAATCCCACGGAGTTGTGAGCCTAAGCCCCCACCAATCAGGGCAAGGCGCAGGGTCACGACCCGAGTGGACTTCCGCTCCGCATGCTTGCTTGCCAGGCTTTTTTTGTTGGTTGCACACCCTTCGGCAGAAGTGAAAAGGTTTTGCCATGCTGAGCGACCCTCGCGTGTCTTGTTTCAACGGCCGATTTGCATTTGCACGCCCGACTCATGCTACTCCCTAATTCCACAATGACACAGGTGCTCAGCCGGGAGTGGTGGCATGCACCTGTAACCCCAGTGCTTGGGAGGCTGAGGCAGGAGGATCACAGGTTGGAGGCCAGCCTTGGCAACTTAGCAACACCCTGTTTCAAAATAAAAAATAAAGAGCCAGGTGTGGTGGCACACACTTGTAATCCCAGTACTTGGGAGGCTGAGACATGAGGATCACAGGTTCAAAGCCAGCCTCTATAACTTTGTGAAGCTCTCAGCAACTTAGTGAGATCCTGTTTCTATATTAAAAAAAATAAATAAAATGGGCTGGGGCTGTAGCTCGGAGGCAGAATGCCCCTGGGTACAATCCCCAGCACCGTAACTAATTAATTAATTTAAAAAAGGTCTGGGAAGCTGGGTGTGGTGGCGCACACTTGTCATCCCAGTACTTGGGAGGCTGAGACAGGAGGATCCGGGTTCACGGCCAGCCTCAGCTACTTAGTGAGGCACTCTGCAACTTAGTGAGACCCTGTTTCAAAACAAAGAATAAAAAATAGGACTTGGGGTGTAGCTCGGAGGTAGAGTGCCCCCAGGTTTAATCCCCAGTACCTATAAATAAATAAATAATAAAAATAAAAAGGGTCTGGAAGTGTAGCTTGCAGGTAGGATTCAATCCTTAGTACAAAAAAATAATTGAAAGAGTGCCAGGTGTGGTGGTGCATGCTTGTAATCCCAGTACTTGGAGGCTGAGGCAGGAGGATCGCAGGTTAGCGGCCAGCCTCAGCTACTTAGTGAGGCCCGCCGCAACTCAGTGAGACCCTGTTTCAAAATAAAGAAGGAAAAACATAGGGCTGGGGTAAATGTAGCTCAGAGGTAGAATGCCTCTGGGTTCAATCCCCAGTTCTGAAAATAAATAATAATAATAATTGATAGAGCTCATGTAACATGAAATCCCCTATCTTTCTTCAATGTACTCTTATTGATGACATATGGCCTCACATCATAACGTAAATCATGTTGACAATGACAGACCTGCACACGGCACTGGGCGAAATTCCCCATCTTAAAGTGTACACAACCACCACCACCATCGAATTCCAGGACGCTTCTACCAGTGAAAAAGAAACCCCCACACCCCTTGGAAGACATGCTGGAGGTTCTCTACCTCCAGGCCCGGGCACCCACTAATTCACTCTGCCTCTGTGAATGTATCTATTCTGGACATTTCAATAAAATGCGGTCATACAATATATAGTCTTTTTTTTTTTTTTTTCAGTACTGGAGATTGAACTCAGGGGCATTCTACCTCCGAGCTACACCCCCAGCCCTATTTTTTATTCTTTATTTTGAAACCAGGTCTCACTAAGTTGCAGAGTGCCTCACTAGGTAGCTGAGGCTGGCCGAGAACCCGGATCCTCTGGTCTCAGCCTCCCGAATGCTGGGATTACAAGCGTGTGCCACCATGCCCAGCCAATATATAGTCTTCTAAGACTGGCTTCCTTCACTTACCATAATGTTTTCAAGGTTTCTTCATGTGATCCATGTATCAATAACACATTCCTTTTCATGGCTGAATAATATTCCATCCTGTGGCTATATTTGTTTGTCTGTTCATCAGTTGATGAACATCCCAGTCATTTCTACTTTGGGGCTATTATGCATTCATACATAGGCTTTTGTGTGGACCGATGTGTGCAGTGTTCTGGGGTGTATCTAGGGGTGTAACTGCTGCATCATATGGTAATTCTGTTTTACTTTTTTTTTTTTTTTTCAGTACTGGGGATTGAACTCAGGGCCATTCTACCTCTGAGCTACATCCCCAGCTCTATTTTATTTTTATTTTGAAACAGGGTCTTGCTAGGTTGATGAGAGTCTCACTCCTTGCTGAGGCTGTCCTGGAACCTGTCTCCTGCCTCCCAAGTACTGGGATTCCAAGTGTGCGCCACCACGCCTGGCTCTGTCTCACTTTTTTTTTTTTGCGGTACTGGGGATTGAACTCAGGGGCATTCTACCTCTGAGCTCCACCCCCAGCCGTATTTTTTATTCTTTATTTTGAAACAGGGTCTCACTAAGTTGTGGAGTGCCTCACTAGGTAGCTGAGGCTGGCCTTGAACCCGGATCCTCCAGTCTCAGCCTCCTGAATGCTGGGATTACAAGCGTGCGTCACCACGCCCGGCTCTGTCTCACTTTTTGAGAAGTTGCCAGATGCTTTCCACAGCAGCCTCGCCACTTTGCATTCCCACCAACAACAAATGAGGGTTTCTATTTCCCCACATCCTTGTTAACACTTGTAACTTTTCCATTAAAAACAAATTAAAACCGTCCTAGCAGGTGTAAAGTGGTATCTCATTACAGTTTTGATTTGGTACCACAATGTGTGTGTGTGTGTTTGTGTGTGTGTGTGTGTGTGTGTGTGTGTGAGAGAGAGAGAGAGAGAGAGAGAGAGAGAGAGAGAGACAGAGACAGAGACAGAGACAGAGACAGAGACAGAGGAGCAAACCAGGGGTTGATCTCAGGGGCATTCTACCTCTGCGCTACACCCTCAGCCCTATTTTATTTTCTTTTTAGACCAGTCTCACTAAGTTGCTGAGGGTGTCCTCCAATCTGCGATCCTCCTGTCTCAGCCTCCCAAGTCCTGGGACTGCAGGTGTGTACCCCCGCGCCCAGCTTGCTACCACGTTACCATGCCTTGCACTCGCGCGCCCTGCGATGGAGCGGCAGGGTGTGGCGGGGGGTTATGAGCCCCGATTTGCTGTCACTGGCCTGGATCCAACGCGTTGCTGCCAGAATGGCCTGGATGGAAACCAGCCTCTGCTCTGGGGCAGAGTTCAACTTTTCCACCCATCCTTACAGGTGCAGTAATACCCCCCTCCTCTTTTAGTGAGGTGAAATGAAGCAACGACAGTGATGTACTTAGTTAGCCAATGCCTGGTCCGCAGTTCTCAAGGAACAGCAAGTATTAGGAGACTGAAATCTTCCTGAAAGGTCCCTTCCCCAGCTGCCCACACTGATCATCAGTAAAGCAGCCACAGGACAAGTGGCGGACAGAGGGAGAGGAGTGCCCGGCTGTCGGCAGAACGCGGCCGACTCCGAGAGCCGCTGGGCTGTGGTGCCTGCCTCCGGCAGAACAGGCTGGATGTTAAGAGCGTCATACCACCAAAATCAGACTTCAGGTCACCTCCCAACGTCACCGTCCAACCAAGGGGTCTCCTCCTGTGCACCTGGACGCCGTGTAACGTTTCAGGTGACATTTAACGGGGCTGAATTCTCATCTAAGCCAACGCTGCCTACTCGTCTGCATCGGGAGAGTCCGTGGGCAGAGCGTTGCCCGCCCCGCAGTGACGGAGGCCGCTCACTTTCTCGGTTCTCCTGCCCCCGCAACGTAAGCGGACACAGTCTCAAGATTAGTCTTATCAGCCTACGGTGAGCTCACATCAAACACTGCAGAACCGCTCTCCTGAGCTCTGCTCCGCCAGAGTCTCGTGCAGTGAAATCGTGGGGAGCCCAGGCGAATCGGACACCGAGCCAGGCGGATGCAGCCTCTAAGCCCGCAAGAGGACCACACGCTCCTTAATGCCAAGTCCCTTGGCCTTAAAATCTGTGTGGCAGGGAGGGGGGAGGAAGACTTGAAGAGGGCAACCCCACGACAGGCTTGTCAAAGCTAACGAGGTGTGGAGCGCGGGAAGGTACGCAGGGAGAGGGGGAGGCGCAACCAGTACTGCGGGCAGGTGTGCCTCTGTCACCCTGAATGCCATCAAGATGTGTGATTACAGTGCACCAATAAAAAAAAAAAAAACCAAAATAATTGGGCGTGGTGGCGCATGCTTGTAATCCCAGCATTTGGGAGGCTGAGACCAGAGGATCCGGGTTCGCCATCAGCCTCAGCTACCTAGGGAGGCACTCCGCAACTTAGTGAGACCCTGTTTCAAAATAAAGAATAAAAAATAGGGCTGGGAGTGTAGCTCAGAGGTAGAATGCCCCTGGGTTCAATCTCCAGTACCTCAAAAAAATAATAATAATAAAATAAAAAATATGGTATCACTTGGCCCCGTGTTAGCCTTCTAATCTTCTAAATGCAACAAAAAGAACTCATAAAACCTCCCCAAGCCGGGCGTGATGGTGCACGCTTGTAATCCCAGCATTTGGGAGGCTGAGACCGGAGGATCCGGGTTCTCGGCCAGCCTCAGCTACCTAGTGAGGCACTCTGCAACTTAGAGAGATCCGGTTTCAAAATAAAGAATAAAATATGGGCTGGGGGTATAGCTCGAAGGTAGAATGCCCCTGAGTTCAATCCCCAGTACTGAAAAAAAAAAAACAAAAAAACTCCTCAAACCATCAGAGAAGACTCCAAGGAGACATCAACCCTTACTAAATGGTTTTAACAGTATTAGAAATACTTAAAGCCAGCCGGGCATGGTGGCACACACTTGTAATCCCAGCATTCGGGAGGCTGAGACAGTGAGACAGGAGGATCCAGGTTTGCGGCCAGCCTCAGCTACCTAGTGAGGCACTCCGAAACTTAGTGAGACCCTGTTTCAAAATAAAGAATAAAAAATAGGGCTGGGGGTATAGCTCGGAGGTAGAATGCCCCTGGGTTCAATCCCCAGTACTGCAAAAAAAAAAAAAAAAAAAGAAATACTTAAAGCCAGGCTCAGCGGTGCACGCCTATAACTGAGACAAAAGGGTTGCAGGTTCGAGGCCAGCTTAGACAACTTAGGGAGAACCTGTTTCAAAATAAAAAATTAAAAGGACTAGGGGTATAGCTCAGAGGTAGAATGCCCCTCTATTCAGTTCCCAATACCATACCAATACATTGGGGGTGGGGGGGAAGGAGCAGTGGTACACCCCTGTAATTCCCAGTACTTGGGAGGCTGAGATAGGAGGATGGGAAATTTGAGGCCACCACAAGGTGACTTAGCGAGACCGTATTTCAAAATAAAAAGTAAAATAGGGCTGGGAGTGTAGCTCAGGGGTAGAATGACCCTGGGTTCAAATCCCAGTGCCACACACACAAAATATTCGTCTCATCACATTCCTCAGATATCCCATCCTACGCCAAGGAAGAGCTTTTGGTTTTGATTGATTTGGGTCAAACAGAGAATATTTCAAGTGAGAATAACTTTGAGGCTAAACATTATGAAGGCTGTTCCACTATTCTAAACAAGACAAAGAGAATGTTTAGAAAGAGAAAGTAAAACAACCCCTCAAACTCAGTTTCCTATAAAATGTGCTTCTGATTGGGCATAGCGGCGCATGCCTATAATCCCAATACTTGGGAGGCTGAGACAAGATGATCACAGGTTCAAAGCCAGCCTCAGCAACTTAGTGAGGCTGGCAAGACCCTGCTTCTAAATAAAAAATAAAATAGGGCTGGAGTGTAGTAGCTCAGAAGGAGGTTTAATTCCCAGCAACACACCTACACACACACACACACACACACACACACACACACACATATTCTATCCTTGCAGGGCACATATTAGAAGTAAATCAAACATCCTGGTGCAGTAGTACATGACTGTTATCCCAGTACTTGGGAGGCTGAGACTGGAGGATTGCAAGGTCAAGACCAGCCTCAGCACCTTAGTGAGACTCTCAGCAACCTAGCGAGAGACTTGTTTCAAAACAAAATTTTAAAAATGACTGGGGGTGTAGCTCAGAGGTAGAATAGCCCTGGATTCGATCTCCAACACCACAAAAACAAAAAGAAAAACAAAAAAGTAAATCAAACCCATGGAATAGTCACCATCTACACTTGCTAGCTCCTGGAAGATCTATTCCGAGACCCTGTGTCCCACTACCTACCTCAAGCATTGTTTCCGTCAAGATAAGACACGACTGGACGTACACGTGCTTGCGATGCCCAAGAAGGAGAAAACTAAACAGAGCTTGGAAAAAGGACAATGAGTTGGAAATCAGAGAAGGAGGGAGTGGACTGGGGAGAGAGAAAGGGGTCCTGGTGGCGCAAGGCAGATACTAGCACTCATCAGATTTGCTGGGTTTCCTCTTGCCGTGGGCCGTCCCTCTGCAGTATCGCCCCATGTGTTCAAGGCCCATAAGTACTTATCTCCAACTCGTGACTGTCATGGGAGAAGAGGTGAGTCCTAAGGGGGTCCCCAGGAATTCCAGACCCAGCTCAGGACCAGTGGGGTCCCAGACATACAAGACAGAGAACTTGATCATGTGTCAGAGAGACCAGAAATTCAGTTAAGAGAGCGAGGAGCCGCATTCAAGGGAGCACGTGGGCCATCTTGAGAGCGAGAGATTCGTTTTAGGGGTTCCTGGCTCCTCTTTCACAGGAAACTTGGAACCAGGTACGGTGGTACACCTGCCATCCCAGTACTTGAGAGGCTGAGACAGGAGGATCACAGGTTCGAGGCCAGCCTTTAGTGAGAAGTGTTTCAAAACAAAAATAAATAAATAGGCCTGGGGGTGTAGCTTGGAGGTAAATACCCCCCAGGTTCAATTCCTGTACCAAAAGTAAATAGAAAGATAGATAGATAGATAGATAGATAGATAGATAGATAGATAGTAGATAGATAGATAGATAGATAGATAGATAAAATAAAAGAAAACTAGTGCAGGGCTGGCCTCCAGCCTGGTAAGCCATGCAGGGACCACATCGGTCTGGTCATCCTCTGGCTCCTTAGACTGCCACAGTCCCCATTATCTGGTCATTAAATAGCAATGGGAAGTCGGCCACGTTATAGGTTTCTTACAATGCGTGTCTCAGCCAGGCCCGGTGGCCCACGCTTGTCATCCCAGTGCTTGGGAGGCTGAGACGGGGGATCGCAGGTTTGAGATCCCAGTAATTTAGTGAGGCCCTCAGGAACTTAGCAGACTCTGTTTTAAAATAAAAAAAAATCAAAAGGGCTGGGGGTGTAGCTCAGAAGTAAAATGCCCCTGGATTCAATCTGGGGAGAGAGAGGGAGGGAGGGAGGGGGGAGGGAGGGAGGAAGGAAAGAAGGAAGGAAGGAATTGCTGTGTCTCTCCTTGCTTAGTTTATTAGTGGGATCATTAACAGTAGCTATATGGATTTCTCAGAAAGGTGGGAGACACAGGCCCGGAGAGAGAGACTGGTTCCGGGATGGCGCGCCTGGCAACACCGCAGAACCACTGAATCGACAGGCTATCCTTTCTCCCTCCTGTCTCCTTCCTATCTGTTTCTTTCATTTCTTCTAAACACCGCCCATCACCGTGCAGTACGGAGACTAGGATCGGAGGCCTGCACACTGGGTTCTGTCCCAGTGTTTCCAAGTTGTCCCTCAAAGGAGACCCGCTGCTGGGAAGAGCGCAGGTGGGACTGTGGCTGGGACCCAGCACGTCCTGCTGACCCAGGGACATCCAGCTCCAAACACGGGTGCCTGTCTCTGCGGGGACTGGCGCACGGGCCACCAGCAGGCACTTCTGCTGGTCTGTTCTTTGTCCCTGGAACAGCATGTTAAGGCCTCTCTGTGCAGCGAGGGCGGTGCTGCTGCCAGCAAAGATGGGGCCAGGAGGGGATGGGGACACTGCAGGGGCGCCCGCCCGCAGGACTGATGCTTATGCATGAACACATGGACGGCAGCACAGTCCTCAGAAGTCTCGTGTCGCCCCCTTCCTTCCTTCCTTCCTTCCTTCCTTCCTTCCTTCCTTCTTGGTACTGGGGATTAAACCCAGGGGCATTCTACCTCCAAGCTACACCCCCAGACCTTTTTTTTTTCACATTCAAACAAGGTCTTGCTAAGTTGCTGAGGGTCTCACCAAGTTGCTGGGGCTGGTCTCGAACCTGTGATTCTCTCGAGTACTGGGGCTCACAGGCATGTGCCACCTCACCCAGCTGGGAAAATCTTTTAATTACTCTTTATCCAGCCTACTCGGTAAGACTTATTGTTACTATTCTAATGTCAGAGTAACAGACCTTGAGGTGAGGAGGGTTCAGTAACCAAGGCAAGGATTAACGGGGCCTGAAAGCGTTTGCCGGAGGCAGTGGTCTAGCGCCATCCCACCGCTGTCGCGGAAGGGATGAGCCAGGGACAGAACCCAGGACTCTTCATTCTGTTGTGGGTCAGCACGATACTTCTCATAGGTCACCTCAGAAGTCTCCGGAGCACAGCTGGAGACAGAGAGAGAGGGAGGGAGGGAGAGAGAGAGAGGAGGGATGGGGGGAGAGAGAGAGAGACCCCCATCCTTTTTCTATCACACCTGGAGAGGGGCTGGCTCAGGGGTCCAGGGCAGGGAATAGGGACCTGGGGCATCATTGGATGCAGGTCCCCCACCCAATATCTCAATAAAAGTGATAATTTTTCCTTCTAGGTAGGGCTCTCTGGGAGCAGAGACAGGAAGTTTCTTCTTACAGTAGACGTGACAAAACATGATGCTCTTATGGTTTAATCACTTTAGGGATTTCCAATATGGAGTTAGCCCATTATGAATTGGCCTGGCTTTTTAAGGATGAGCAAGCTCTGTTAAAACGAAACCACTTTTTCCTTTCCTTCCCAATCCGTCTTCTTCCTGCCTAAATTTTATTTCCTCTCTTCTACCTCATCAATTCCAAGGTGACCTTTAACATTGGGTGGAGTGGTGACTAGCTCAGGAACTACTGTCACGGTTCATTTCTCTGAATGAACAGAAATCCACGTTGACTCAGCACCAAGAGTGAGACTCTCGTGACGTTCAGCGGTTTGAGAGCTACATCAGAAACCACAGGAGATCTCATCTCTGTGAATGAGTACTAAGAAATGGACGGCCAGCTGGGCGTGGTGGCGCACGCTTGTAATCCCAGCATTTGGGAGGCTGAGACCAGAGGATCCAGGTTCGAGGCCAGCCTCAGCTACCTAGTGAGGCACTCCGCAACTTAGTGAGACCCGGTTTCAAAATAAAGAATAAAAAATAGGGCTGGGGGTGTAGCTCGGAGGTAGAATGCCCCTGAGTTCAAGCCCCAGTACCGCAAAAAAAAAAAAAAGAAAGAAATGGACGGCCAATTTAGCCTTGAGAAGGGTGACGAAAGGCAGTGCTGAGACCCTCATAGCACTCACGTTCTAGAAGGGTCTGGACTAATTTAAAACATTGTCTTTGGCCAGGCGTGGCAGTGCACGCCTATAATCCCAGTACTTGGAAGGCTGACACAGGAGGATCAGAGGTTCAAAGCCAGCCTTGACAACTTAGTGAGGTCCTCAGCAATCTAGTGAGACCCTATTTCCAAATAAGAAATAAAAAATCGGGCTGGGGGTGTAACTTGCAGGTAGAATGCCTCTGGGTTCAATCCCTAGTATCAAAACAAAATGAAAAAAAAACATTATTTTTGGGCAGGGGGAAAAGCTCAGTGGTAGAAATGTGTGCTTAGTAGTACATGCAAAGCTATGGGTTCAATCCCTGGCCTCCCTCCAAAAAAAAAAAAAAAAAAAAAAAAAAAAGCAAGAGAGTATTGGGAGCCATATTTTGTTTTCTCTCCTTCTCCCTCCCTCCCTCCCTCCCCCCTCCCCTTTGTACCGGGGATTGAGTGCAGGGACATTCTATCTCCAAGCTCCACTCCCCATCCACAGACCCTTTGAAACAGTGTCTTGCTCAGTTGCTGAGGCTGGCCTCCAATCTGTGATCCTCCCGTTTCAGCCTCCCAAGTACTGGGATCACAGGCATGTGCCACTGTGCCTGACTCCTTGCTGATCTTTAATATGCCAAACCTGCCTCTGCTGAGGGGCCTTTACTTCGTGTATTTTCCTGGAACATGCGCTTCCAGTCAGTACACGCGGTAGTGCACACGGGCCATCCCAGCTGTGCTGACGCTGAGGCAGGAGGACCAAAAGCTTAAGGCCAGCTTGGACCATTTAGGGAGACCTTGTCTCAAAATAAAGGACCAAAAGAAAAGGACTGGGGGAAAGCCGGGTGTGGTAATGCACACCTGAACTCCCAGCACTTGGGAGGCTGAGACAGGAGGATAACTGGTTGAAGGTCAGCCTCAGCAAGTAGTGGGACTCTCATCAACCTAGCGAGACCCTGTTTCAAAGTGAAAATAAAATAGGGCTGAGGGTGCAGCTCAGAGATAGAATGCCTCTGGGTTCAATCCCCAGTACCATCAAAAAAAAAAAAAGTGGAGGCTGGGGATGTAGCTCAGTGGTCGAGTGTCCCTGGGTTCGATCCTGACTACTACAAAACTAATACAATAAAAAGCTCCTCCTCCCACTTGTTCCCTCATCTCATTCAGGTTCCTTGCACAGGGAAAAAAAAAAAGTGTTCAGTGTTCCTTGAGTATATTTTTAAAAAGAGTGAACACACGTGCATGCATGCCGGTTAGCCTCTCCTTCCCCGTCCTTGCTTTCTTTCATAGTACACATGACTGGTTTTCTTCTCAGCACTACAGAGTCATGCAATGACATTTCAGTCAAGGACAGACCACATGTACCTCTGTGGTCTCCGAAGATTCTATCAATGAAGGACGTCACAGCTGTCTTAGGTGCGCGTAAAGTACACTCTGACATTCACACAGTAAAACTGCCTGACGAGGCATTTCTCAGAAGATGTCGCCATCATTAGGCAACCCGTGACCGTAGCTATTTTGCACCTGTGTGTTTGCTGGCTGTCTTCTCCAACTGAGTGAAACCTCCACCAGAGGAGACATCGGGAACCTGGCACCCAGAGCAGCGTGGAGATCACAATACAAAGTTCTTTCTTTTCTTTTTTTTTGTGGTACTGGGGGTGGAACCCAGGGGCCTTCTACCTCTGGACTATACCCTCAGCCTTATTATTTGGAAACAGGGTCTTGCTAAGTTGCTGAGGTTGACTTTGAACCTGCGATCCTCCTGTCTCAGCCTCCCAAGCACTGGGATAGATTATAGGCGTGCACCACCATGCCCGGCTTAAAAATTTCTTGAATGAGTTTTACTGACTTGTGAGGCATATATAGATAAGGCAGTGCTGGACAGCTTTCACAGCCTTGAGAGAAAGGAAGAAGTTACATAAATAAGTGCTGAGAATACAGAGTTTCCCGGAGGGATGGGCACAGTAATTAGGTTTTGCAGGATGGAGAACACGCTGAAAGGCTAACATGGAAGGAGAGGGCATTCAGGGCAGAGGGAACTGCTTCTGCCCAAGAATGAAGGAGGCAAGATACAGGGAAGATTATAAGAACCAAGAAAATGAGGGAGGGAGGGTAAATGGTAAGAATTTAGAAGAAGGAAGAAAAGATGAACAATGCTCACAGAACTTAAATGTAACGGGCATACTCACGATTGACTTAATGTCGTGAGTGTGTGTGTGTGTGTGTGTGTGTGTGTGTACACACATAATTAATGCCAAAGACAACAGATCCACATAACTATAGCTATGCAAAAGATCATAAAAAAGCCGGGCGTGGTGGCGCACGCTTGTAATCCCAGCATTTGGGAGGCTGAGACCGGAGGATCCTGTTGGAGGCCGGCCTCAGCTACCTAGTGAGGCATTCCGCAACTTAGTGAGACTCGGTTTCAAAATAAAGAATAAAAAATAGGGCTAGGGGTGTAGCTCTGAGGTAGAATGCCCGAGTTCAATCCCTAGTACCACACACACACAAAAAAAAAATCATAAAAATATTTTGTTCTCACCCTGGGGGTAGCTACTGCTTAACCACCTTTAGCGGGGAGGGAGGAACAGGAAGTCAGCCAGAAGTTTCCAAATAGGAGCACTAAGTAGAATATTGATTACTCCTCCCGTGGGTGTTGGTTGCCTCCAGGATCATTTTATATTTCCAAAATATTGGAATCTGAAATAACCATGGAAGCAGACTTAGAATAAAGAACCACAACAGGAAATGATGAGAAGGTACTCAACATTTGCATTCCTTTAAGCTTGGGCGTTTTACGTAAGATCCCACTAGGTCCTCAACAATCTTTGTGCAGGCGTCACTGTTCACATTTACGGAAGCCCTAAACACTCAGATCTTACTCTTCCTTCTAGAACTAAGATCCCAGTAACCTCCGAGTACGGCAGTGCTTTCCACAACCAACTTGGGCGAAACAAACAAAACACTGTTGCCCAAGGCCCGGCGTTGTTCTCATACTGGACTCCGCAGTTTATCGCAAAAGCCACCAGCGGGGTGATTAACACATCAGAGAGCAGAGTGACGCCTCACGACACTCGAGGCCCCGGGGCTGAGGCTCCCATTCGCTGCGGTCACCAGGACGGGCCTGGGGTGGCTAGGTGCCGACGGGCAGGTCGCACTCTTCCCCCCGGAGTCCACAGGTCGCGACCACAGGCCGGCGGAGACCCACACTCAGAAAGAAGTGACCTTCGGGGCGCGTTTCCCAGCGCCGGCGCACCGCTTCCGGCCACCGCAGGTCCCGCCCACTACCGCCGGCTCGGCCAATCAGGGCGCCGATGGGGCCGCGGCCCACGGAAGTGCGCTTACGTCACTGCGGCCCGCCGGCCCATTTCCGGCGGCCGGCGCGCCGTGGGAGTCTTGCTCGGTGGCCCACGCCTGGGGGGCTTTTCGCACGGGGAGGGGGCCGAGGCGAAGGTGTTTCGGGGCCCTTCACGGCCAGGGGTGTCAGAATTTCCCCCTTGCGCCAGCGCTACCTCAAATGTCAGGGCTCGCCCACTCTCCTGTGGTCTCGCCGACCTAACCTTTGGGGGCTCCGGAGGGGAAATTCGCCGTGTCTGCCGGACCTCCGGGAGTGTGCCTGGAACCCACTCGCACCCCGAATGCCCTCCTCGTGCCCCAGATCTGCAGTGTAAATCCCCCCTAGTCAGCGACGCTTAGAAACGGGTGGCAAGAATGGTAACTGCGCATGAAACTTCACGTCCCACCGTATCGTCTGATCAAACGGCTTTGCCACTTGAGAAATGAGATTAAATTAGGAAGAAGAAAATCGGGTTGAAATCGCATTGGAACTGCCGTGTCCTACAAATGTAAAACATTCGTCTATAGCGATAAAGAGAGGCTTCAAACTCTGTAGGGTGAACTGAGGATAATTCGGCGGCAAGTAGTTCTTGAGCACCTGCTGTATGCCAGGAACTGTAGATGCTGAGGAGGCAGCAGAGATCCAGACAAGGTGGAAAGGCCCTCTTGTGGAGGTCCTAGGATGAGGGGGAGACAGGCAACAAATAAACTAGAAAGAAAATGCTGGAATCCTAAGTACTTTCGATGAAATAAAAAGAGCCACAGAGCCGGGCGCCGGGGCGCACGCTTGTAATCCCAGTACTTGGGAGGCTGAGACCTGAGGATCCGAGTTCGCAGCCAGTCTCAACTACTTAGGCTCTCCGCAACTTAGTGAGACCCTGTTTCAAAATAAAGAATAAAAAATAGTAGCTCAGAGGTAGAATGCCCCTGGGTTCAATCCCCAGTACCACGTTAAAAGGAGAGAGAGAGAGAGAGAGAGAGAGAGAGAGAGAGAGAGAGACAGAAAAGAAGAACCATAGAGAATGACTCGGAGTATTTTCTTAAGATGCAAAATGTAAACGTGGCCCATGAAAAATTGTAAATGACTGGCAGCAGTCTCTGCTGTGATGATCAGGGTCATTCTGGGGAGGAGTTGTGTCTCCAATCCAGGGTCACCAGGGTAAAGGGTGGCGGTTGCTAACGTGCCGGTCTCCATTATTATTCCTAAGGGTTGTGACTGCTGCAAGAAACCAAGTTTCTTGAAAACAGGGAGGGTTTTTAGTTTGTGCTTTCCACAATGTATAAAGACTCATCAAATGATGAATAAAAAAGAGAATAGGATGGGGTTGTTCTGCCTGGAAATAGAGGGCTGAACTAGGAGATGTCTTCATTGCCAGTACTAGAACAATGTTTTTTTGGTAAATGATTGGATTTGGGGAGCTTTATCGTCAGCCCTGACGTGTGATACCAAATGTGTATGAAGTATAAAGAGCCATAAATGTTACATTATTAATACTGGTGGGAGCCAGGTGTGGCGGTGCACGCTTGTAATCCCAGCATTTGGGAGGCTGAGGCTGGAGGATTCGGGTTCTCGGCCAGCCTCAGCTGCTTAGTGAGGCCCTCTGCAACTTAGTGAGACCCTGTTTCAAAATAAGGAATAAAAAATAGGGCTGGGGCTGTAGCTCAGAGGTAGAAAGCCCCCAGGTTCCATCCCCAGTACCACAAAAAAAAAAAAAAATACTGGTGGGTAGAGTGTGAAATTTGACATCAGAGTATTAAATTTGACCAAGACTGTAGGACCTTATATAGTCATTTCACCCATCTGAACCTCAGTCTTCACATCTGTAAAATGAAAGTTTTGACACCTTCCAGAAAGTCACTATTAATGTCTAAAGCCAGTTGATGAGAAAGAACATTTTAGCATACTGTTTAAAAATACTGGGGTAATTATTGGAAGAAATCAGTTAAAGGGTTGAAAATAATTGCTTCTAGGGAGCCAGGCTGAGAGGAAAGACCAAGTCCGAGGGCTACTTCTCTGTAGCACAACCTGACCATCACGGTGTGCCATTTAGTGCGGCGACGCTGCTTTAGGTTCCTGGTCGTGCAGATTGGCCGGGACAACTCTATTCCACGTTTTCACCCCAAAGCCCAGGTTTGATGGGACAGTGGCAGCTTCCCCGAGGGAAGGCTCTTCCGTGGCAATTCAAAAGTGTAAAAGCACGAGCCTGATCATCAGGTAGTTCTTTCAAGACCTTAAGATCTAGCCAGGCATGGTGGCGCACACTTGTAATCCCAGTACTTGGGAGGCTGAGACTGGAGGATGCAGGTTCGAGGCCAGCCTCAGCTACTTAGTGAGGCCCTCCACAACTTAGTGAGACTCGGTTTCAAAATAAAGAATGCAAAATAGGGCTGGGGGTGTAGCTCAGAGGTAGAACGTCCCTGGGTTCCATCCCCAGTACAAAAAAAAAAAAAAAAAAAAAAAAAAAAAAAAAAAAAAAAAAAGACCTTAAGATCTTGCTGTTAACCTTCCATTGGTAGGAACAAGGGATAAGAAGTCCACTCACCCATACAAGTGGAAGGGGAAAGAGATTATTTCTGAAAAATAATCCAATCTGCCATAAGTAACTGGGTTTTTAAAACCATGTGTGGTGTATTAATTTGATAAAAATTAATACTGACTGAGATCCATTTCAGTGCTTGATGGTGATACTGAAATTTCAGGAATGAAATCCCCTCCATTTTTACCATCATGGCTGTCGACTGTTGTCATCGTCTTCTGCTGCTGTGCTTCTTTTTTTTTTTTTTTTTTTTTTTAACTAAGGATTGAACCCAGGGACATTCTGACATTCTACCTCAGAGTTACACCCCCAACGCCTTTTTTTTTTTTTTTTGCGGTACTGGGGATTGAACTCAGGGGCATTCTACCTCCGAGCTACACCCCCAGCCCTATTTTTTATTCTTTACTTTGAAACCGAGTCTCGCTAAGTTGCAGAGTGCCTCACTAGGTAGCTGAGGCTGGCCGAG